>CAIGRF010237775.1:79045-105638 GCA_903798235.1 Fraxinus ornus
CTAAAATTAATTGAAAGCACAGATACAAGGAAAAATTTAATCCAAAAATTTGTACAAATTTGCAAATTCTATGTAAAAATTATCTATACCGATAGTACGATAGCATATGGAGTTGAAATTTGTATGTATAATTTACCTGTAACATGTTGTTGGCTACGTCAAGAACCCAAAACCCGACGACAAAAACAGCAATGGCACGAGGCTTCGCCATCTTGCCGAGTGGGTCACCGGAGGCATGACCAATATCTGCGGCAAACCCAATTAGAAAAACGGCGACGGCAACAAGTGCGGTACCGGCGGCTATAAAGGGACGGCGACGCCCATATCTGGAGGAGCAATTGTCACTGTAGTACCCGACAATCGGCTGCACGAACAAACCGGAGATTGGCCCACACAGCCAGATGAAGGCCGCCCAAGTATGGGGAATGCCCAGTAGCTGCACGTACGGAGTCAACAAAGAGAGCTGAAGGGCCCACCCGAATTGCACCCCTGCCGCTATTGCAGCCACAGGAATGAGTTTTCGAAGCGGTTCTTGCGTTGGCGCAAGTGGTGGTTCTGACTCAACAGTATTCATTTTGCTTCCGTCAACCTCCATGGATATATAATTTACCTCTTCACTCTCTCACTCTAGAAATTCTGTATTTATAGTTTTCTCTCACTATATCTATAAGAAGTGAATTTTGTGAATTTGAGAGGGAATAGGGGCGGGTATTTATAAAGGTTTTTGCATGCATAAATGTTTATGGATAAAGCTAAAATATAGGAATTTGTGATTTGGAGAAAAATCCAAGCTTAGTTAACTAAAATAACTATCAAATTTGAAAAAATCGCAAAGGCGGTCCTCCACCTAATTCCGACTTTTATTTTTGCCATATATGTTTTCAACTTTTGTATTTTGTAGCATATTGATCGAAGGGGCGCGATTTTGTCATCTATGTTATAGTTAGGAAGTTATATTTTCATTTACAACACTTACTGTAAAAATGGAGGACGAGAGAACCATCACAAATCAAGGAACAAATTATGTGGTGACGTTAATGGACAAAAACATACCACAAGGAAAATAAGTTAGTGGGGATCGAGAGGTGCAGGAAATCAAGAGAGTCGAGCGATTGCGGTTGCCAATCGGAAGTGGTAGGATTGGGGACATGACCAGAGTGGAACAACGCTTCATACTTCTCTTTTCTTTTCCTTTTTGATATTTTTCATTCCTTTTCCTTTTTGTGGGTTCTAATTTTTTTTTTTCATTAACTTTATTTGCCATTCCCATTTTCATTCATCAAAACAACGTTTCACGTGTAATGCAAATTTCTTTAGTCCGTAAAATAAATAAATATCAATACAACTTGAAAACGTGACGACTTACTTGTTAAGAAAAAAATAAATTAACCAACTAGCTATGGCACTCATAGGTTGGAGATAATGTGCAACTATACATCACTTTCATTGCAATTTATCACTAATTTTTGCATTTCTTAGACAAAAAAAATCCATTATTTATCTTTTCACCTTGTGAATATTTTTTGATATACAGATTTGCTCTAGTATTTGTTGTTTTTTAACAAATTAAAACAACCGTTGATTCAAGATTGAGAATTGACGGTGGACTTTCATTTGGAATTATTATCTTTTTGAAGTCTTGCCTTGAAATTAACATTAGAATTTTACGGGGAAAAAAAATTAATTCAATCAAATTATGGTTCTATAAGTTTTGTTTAGTTTTCACTTTTAAGTGTTTAATGATTAAATT
This sequence comes from Fraxinus ornus, assembly GCA_903798235.1. Lineage (NCBI taxonomy): Eukaryota > Viridiplantae > Streptophyta > Magnoliopsida > Lamiales > Oleaceae > Fraxinus > Fraxinus ornus. The sequence continues at coordinate 80,796 of CAIGRF010237775.1, forward strand.
TGATCAATTATTTTGTTTTCTTGTATTTTAGGTAGCACGTTTAAGGATGTTTGGTAGTACTCATTAAATATTTTGGATATGTTTGGAATGTTAGATATAACTTTATTAGGAATCTAGGATATATAGTCCATGTATGGGCTTCATTTTTATAAAAACTTATTTTTTTCACCACTTATTTTCAATCCTACATTATCCTATAAAATAATCTTACGCATAAATTGAAAACTTTTCTTTACAGTCTGTTTGGGAGCCATTAATTCCTCATTTTAATGAAAAATATAAACGTTGCAACAGTAAGGTGAACGGTGATCTAGCCGCAATATTTGAAAATTATTTGAAAATGGATGGCGGCCGTCTTTTTTTATTAAATTGAAATGTCAAAATTGTCCAATTTATGAAAATTGCTTCCAAACAAATTAGGGGCATTATGGTCTTTTCACCAATTTTTTAAAAATGATGCAGATAACACGGTCAAACATGGCTGACACGTTCCCTTGAAAAAATTGAGCCCAAGCAAAGCAAGGGCATAATACGTCTATTCTTTTTTTGGATGGATGTATTATCATCATGATTTTTTATTTTTTTTTTAAATTTTATTTACACCACATATTTTTTGCAATAGAGGTCCTTAATCTTTGCTGGTTATGTTTCCAACATTTTTTCCATTTATTATTTTCCTCAATATTCTGTTTATTAAGACATCTTCTCAATGTCTGCCCATTTGGGAGTGCGTGAAAAGATTTATTTATCTTTATTGTTAGTTCATGGATTGGAGGTTATAACAATTATCAAATAAAAATATTCCAAACAAGACAAAATAGAAAAAACAATTTGATTGGAAATCTTTGAAAATGTTCTTTATCTATATCTATTACTTCTGAATCTCTCACGAGATTTAATTGAATAATTTGTTTGTATTGTGAGTATTTTTCATATTTTGACATTTTTTTCAAGTCTATTAAAGCCTGTTTGTTGCAAATTATTTTCTCATTTTTAGAAGAATTTGGAACCTTTTTTTCAAAGTTCATGGGTCCCACTACTCACACCTTGGTCAAATATGGGTGACTTTGCACTACTCCAACAGTACTGTATTTTCTATTAATATGTAGCAAACAGACTCTAAACTAAAGTTTTCTACTCGCGCAATGTATTTTAATTGCAAGTTTACTAGACTTGTCTTTGGACTGCTTACTAAAGTTTGCTAGGCAACTATCGTTTAGCTTTGTGCTTGCAATGTGTTACGGAACATATATCCTTGTACTCATCATGTGCTACAAGATATCCATCTTCTCAGGAACAAAACAACACGTAATTAGTGAAATAAAAATTGTCTCAACATCAACTAGGCAACATATTGGAGAGATTTAATATGTGGTTTCGCATGTTCCACCATTGTACATATTTAGTGTGAAATGAAACTATGTTCGAAGTCCAAAAATATGAATTAATGTTGCTGGTTGGCTCGCGTGCTCAACTTTATCATGAATTATAAAACATCAATCTTGAAATCATAGGGTAATAAATAAGCAAAGTCACTGGATGGCTCGCGGGCTCAACTCTATCCATGAACTGCTCGAACTCGTTAAATATTTTGGATATGTATGGAATGTTAGATACAACTTGATTAGGATATAGAGATGAATAGCAAATATATATCTATTCTTAGATACAATGAGCTACGGTAATGATGTATGTATTATCATCATGATTTTTTATTTTTTTTACACCACATATTTTTTGCAATAGAGGTCCTTAATCTTTGCTGGTTATGTTTCCAACATTTTTTCCATTTATTCTTTTCCTCAAGGGTTATGCTACATGTACATAATCCATTGTACATAATTGTGTCCCTCTCCATGTGAGGGTGTGGACACCATTATGTACAATACAATAAATTATGTACGTGTAGCACAATTCTTTCCTCCATATTCTATTTATTAAGACATCTTCTCAGTGTCTGTTCGTTTGGGAGTGCGTGAAAAGATTTATTTATCGTTATTGTTAGTTCATGGATTGGAGATTATAACAATTATCAAATAAAAATATTCCAAACAAGACAAAATAGAAAAACAATTTGATTGTAAATATTTGAACATGTTCTTTATCTATATCTATCACTTCCAAATCTCTCACGAGATTTAAGTGAATAATTTGTTTTATGTGAGTATCTTTCATATTTTGACATTTTTTTAAAGTCTATACTAAAGTTTTCTACTCGCGCAAAGTAAACTTATAATTGCGAGTTTATTAGACTTGTCTTTGGACGGCTTACCAAAGTTGCTAGGCGACTACCGTTTAGTAATGTGTTACTGAACATATATCCTTGTGCTCATCATGTTCTACAAGATATCCAATTCCTCAAGAACAAAACAACTTATAATTACTGAACTAAAAATTATCTCAACATCAACTAGATAGCATATTGGAGAGATTTAATATGTGGTTTCGCATGTCCACCAATGTACATATTTAGTGTAAAGTGAAACTATGCTCGAAGTTCAAAAATATGAATTAATGTCGTCATCATGAATTATAAAACATCAATCTTGAAATCAATAGGGTGATAAATAAGCCAAGTCGCTAGTTGGTTCGCGGGCTCAACTCTATCCATTGACTGCTGGAACTCGTATTGAAATGAGCTCCCTTTTTTTTTTTTTTTTTTCACAAGCCGAGCTAGATTGAATTGCGGTCTTGACCTACCAGCCAGCTCGTCCCACGAGTTGACTCGTGGACCGTGTGAACATTTGGCAATCCAAAAGGTCAAAAATATGACCGTTCGGGCCAAAAAGGTTACATGATCTTTTGGCCCAATGATCACATTTTTTTTTTTATTTTTTTTTAAAGGGCTATTTTTTCTGTAAAAACCCTCTCCTCAACTTCATTTTTTCTCACACAACTCTACATTCTCAATCTATAATTGTTACAATCTCCATACTAGCTCCTTTTTGTTTAATTTTAGTATATATTATATTATTCGTACATCTTTCTTTCATATATTATTTACAACACATTGATGGAAACTTGTGACTTACCAACTCTACGGTACTTCCAACACTATAGAAACTACTTCGACTCCTCCATTAGAACATCACTGTACTGGTCTAAATGATATTCCAATCCTAGTTATTTGGGCGATGATTATGGGAGCACGAATTCAATTGATTTGGAGATATAGAAGAAGATGAAACAGTGAAAATATGTTCAACCAGTAACTAGCGAATGAAGAAACAAATTGCCAAGTGTTGGAAATACTTCAAATTGGTGTTCGTGGGTGCACTAGTAGATCGAGAGCCAAACCACAAAGCTTTAAAAACTACTCGGGCTCAACTCCAATCGTGGGTACATGTTCTAGTTTTGGTCTTATATGGGTCTATTCACAGGAGGTAATACACCAAGGTATGATGGTGTCATTGATAGTGGTGAGTTTTTGCTTATCATAGTGAGAAGCGTTTACTTTACCAACTTCATACAAAACATCTCAAATGGATATTCCATAAAAATATATTGTATTTAAAGTAATTGAATTTTTCCATAATAATCTAAATATTTTTAATCCTTTAATAAGCATTATTAGAGAATTTAATTTTAAAAATAAAATCCGTAGTTTTACATTTGACAATTCAACGATCAACAATGTAGAATTGAAAAACTAGCTCGACAACATAACTCGATTTTGGTGGTATTCTATTTCATATTTGTTTAATTTAATTAAGAAAGATGGGCTAATTTCATTGGAGGGCATGTAGAAAATTAGGTACTCTCTTAACTATATTACGATCTCTTCCAATAGAGAAAAAGTATTCGATGAATTATGCATAGAAAATGGACTAAACGCTACTACATTTATCACGAATGTATGTCATAGATGGAACTAAATCTATCTTATTCTACAATCTTGTGAAGGCTATGAATATTGCATATCTTCGTATTACAATGACCGACTCTCACATGGTTCAGAATTTGATTTATAAGAGCATATGATTAGCAAATGTCATATCATATGAAATTTCTTTTTGAAGGTTTTAAAACTTCATGAACACATTTTCATGTGTATATTTTTTAGAAAATTGACTAAGGGTCAAATATTGAAGATAACGAAAAAAAAAAGTTTAATTCAAAGGGTGAAAAACATATTATAAACGGAATTTTGGATCTCCAGTTACATATGGTAATATGGAGAAAAGTGTATGTGAGATGTATGAGTTGTTCGTATAAAAAAATGATAGGAATATTCGAAGGCCCCCCAGTAGCAAGGGCTAGTTCGTCGTCACAAGAAGACATGATTTATGAAACTACCTTAGTTTTTGTAAAGTTACTCAACATTCGAGTACTTTCTCTTTGCTTACTCATGGTACAAGAATTAGCTAGGTATTTTGCTCATGAAATGCTTAATATTTTGTATGAGGAAGTAAGAAAAAGTTTGACGAACTTAGATAGTTGAGAATGAATTGAGTGTCAGTATCTAATTGTTATCAATTGTAGCACGTGATCTACTAATACATGTGATATCTACTATTACATCAAAGTCTGCTTTTAGTGCATGCGGCTGCCGATTCTATCTAAATACAAATCAAAACTTAAATAAGACACACTATAGAGTAATGTATTTAAATGGCAGAGAAGACATATAGCTCTAAATCCAAGATAAAAAGGACATTAATAATTGAAATTTTTTAAGATGTGACTTCATAATTTATAAGTATTGTTACATTTATTTTCTTTAATTTGGAGAAAAGTTTATGTGAGATGTATGAGTTGTACGTCATAAAGAACGACGGGAATATTCGAAGGCACCCGTAGCAAGGGCTAGTTCATTGTCACAAGAAGACACTATTTATGAAACTTCTTTAGTTCTTGTAAAGTTACTCTACATTCTAGCACTTCCTCTCTCCTTGCTCATGGTAGAAGGATTAGTTAGGTATTTTGCTCAAAACATGCTTAATATTTTGTACGAGGAAGAAATAAAAAGTTTGACATACTTAGATAATATAGAATGAATGAGCGTCAATATTTAATTGTATCAATTGTAGCACGTAATCTACTAATACCTCCGATATTTACTGTTACATCAAAGTCTGCTTTTAGTACAGTTGGCACGATTCTATCTAATTACATATCAAGACTTAAATATGATACACTACAGAATAATGTATTTAAAGTGCACTAAAGACGTATAGCTATTAATAGCTGAAGATTTTTAAGATCTGACTTCATAATTCATAAGTATCGTCACATTAATTTTCTTTAGTCCGGAGAAAAGTTTATGTGAGATGTATTAGTTATACGTCAAAAAGAACGATAGGAATATTCAAAGGCCCCCAGTAGCAAGGGCTAGTTCGTCGTCACAAGAAGACACGATTTATGAAACTATCTTAGTTTTTGTAATGTTACTCAACATTCTAGTACTTCCTCTTTCCTTACTCATGGTACGAGAATTAGCTAGGTATTTTGCTTACGACATGCTTAATATTTTGTACAAGAAAGAAAAAGTTTTGACATACTTAAATAGTGGAGAATAAATGAGCATCAATATCTAATTGTATCAATTGTAGCACATAATCTACTAATGCCTACTATTACATCGAAATCTATTTTTTGTGCAGGTGGTACGATTCTGTTTAATTACATATCAAGACTTATTGAGTAATGTAAGTAAAAGATGGAGAAGACTTTATAGCTCTAAATCCAAGATAAAAAGGGCATATTAATAGTTGAAGATTTTTAAGATTTGACTTAGTAATTTATAAATATTGTTAAATTAATTTTTTTTATTTTATTTTATTTTTCTAGAAAAAAATTGCATATTTGACATCTTGTTCATTTAAAACTTTAACTCTGCCTACTTTAAAAGTAGTAGATTCCAAGTTCGAAAAAAGAGCATTATTTTCACTTTTATAATAATAATAATAATAATAATAAAAAACTAAATGAGTAGACTCGTGGGTGACTCTGCTATGGCCATAAAACCCACGAGCAATGGGCCAAATCGAGCTGTTGTTTTGGATATGAGACTAGTTAGGGCTCGATTCGTCCCTAGGGCCGAGGTGAGACAATACTTAACTAGTAAATAATAGTTGACTCATCATCTACATCTTGTTAACATACTCGAATGATCCAACTTGCTTTTCACACGTATCATCACTATGCGTAATTCATGTAAATTAAACTGTGCTCGGATATTATTCACAAAATACGTAAACAAAAATACCTTATCATAAAAAAGAATAAAACAAGCTTGACAACCAAAATAAAAGGTAGGGACGATGATTGATTGGAATCTATTTATTAGGGTAAGAAAGAACATGATTATTGTTCTATAAAGTATATACACCATAAAACAGTGGGGCTTGTCAATTGGGAGTGGTGGGATTGGGGATGGGACTAGGTGTGCAACAAGTATTCGCTACTTCACCTCTTTTTCAAAAAAAATAATTTTTTTTAGCGTTTTTAGCTTTTTGCGTTGAATTTATTTGTGTTTGCCTACTTCATCGATTGAACAATGTTTCACGTGCAACGTTAGTGACTTTAACAGTAGATCGATGTACTAAAAACTTGAAAATGCGACGACTTATTTGTTAAGGAACCTATGGCGAAGGCGCTTGTAGGTTGGACACGATGTGAAATCCTACCCAACAATTATTACAATCCGTCACTAAGTTATTCTTTTTTTAGGTAAAAGTCCATCACCTTTTGAATATTTCTTTGTACGTATATTTGCTGTATTTTTTATTGTTTTTTCAAAAACAATTGTAAAATATTTTGGATATGCTAGGAACATTAGTAGGTCTTTTTTTCTAGATATGTCCAATTGCATAAAAAATTATGTCACCAACTGAATAATACTTAGATGTCTTTATGTTACTAGTTCATGAACTAGAGAATATAACAACTAGAGATAAGAGAATAATTTGATGGGAAATATTTGAAAAAGATCGAATGAATTAATTTGTTTTATATGTGAAAGTTTCATTTCTTGACGTGCTTCTTGTCTATGCTAAAATTTACTATTCATGTAATGTTAATCTCTAGTTGTGAGTTTCAAGACTTGTCTTCATACTTGAAGTAGCTCTACAACCATTTAGTTATGTGCTCGTCACATGCTAAAAAAACACCCGTCTTTGTGATCAGCGCGTGCTACAAGATATCCATTTTGTCAATAACAGAGCAAATACATAATTAACAATATAGGAAATGCCTCAACATCAACAACTTCGTAAGGTATCGAGGTGATTCAATATGTGATTTCACACATTTCACCACGTGCATATATCGTGCAAATTAAACTATGCTCGAGAAAATATGAATCATATCCTCATCATGGCTATAGAACATTAGTCTTGTTGGGAACAAGAGAAGGGTTGGGAGGGAAAAAAATGCTAATATGATGGGACAGGGGACGGCTGCCTCTTCCTTTTTCTTTTTGATTTTCCCTTTTCCTTTTTCATATTTACCCATTCATTTTCCGTCTTGTGTTTTAATATTCTTTCCATTCAGTTTATTTGGGTTTACAATTTGACTTCTCTAAATTAATACATAAATAATTAATAATCTTTGATATTTAATAAAATTTTATGAAACCAATCGCATCGCAGAGACATAATGTAGGATGGTTCGGTCGTGTTTAAAATCGGATTAAAATTGAAACTATAATCGTTATTGGGTACTCCCACTCGTCTAATAAAAGTCCGCAATAATGACTATTTTTCAATTTTAATCCGATTTTAATCTCTACCGAACCCGCTCTTAATATTTCTGATATCTAATAAGTAATACAAAATATAAACAATCCTTAAAGAACAATATATTTTGCGAAGAATTGACATGGTATAATTGGGGAAGATGGATTCTAGAACAAACTTCACTATTTTAGGTTTGATATATCTAACTTTTTCTTGACTTGGTCTTCCCATATTGTTTACACTTAATTTTTAATTAGAGATAATGAGATATGTATCATCCTTCCATACAAACAAGAAATATATCATATTAAATTAACATGATAAAGACTTTTTAACTATGTAGCTAGAAGTATGTAGTGATATTAACAAATATACTTGAAATAATTTCTTAACTAGATGTTCTATAAATTGATAAATTTCACTAATTTATAATAAATCATATCAATTTAGAGATGTGAGATTATACCTATTTTATCATCAATCAAAGTTTCATAAGTGAAATTCAAACCATAAAATAATTAGATTTATGTACAGTATCAATGTGATAATGGTCTAATTTACAGTACACTGAACACCATCTCAATCTCGATTAAGAAAAAGAAAACTTTTATCACAGTACAATTTCTTTTAAATTCGTTAAAATCCATTTACAATAATGAAACAGGTCTGATTCTAGCATTGAATAGATCGACGCATAAGAATATTTGTCCATCAGTAATGGAAATATATTTCATTTTCTCTAATGCCAAATTTCGATAGAAGTCCTTGCTATAAATTTGAAAAGGTATCGACCTATTTGTTAAGAAAAAATAGAAAAATTATAGCTACAAAACTCATAGGTTGTAGATGACGCGCGTGCATTTCTACCTCAAAATTATTACAATTCATCACTAATTTTTGCAATTATTTAGACAAAAGTTCCATTCTTTTATCCTTTCACCTCGTGCTATTCTTCGATATATATTTTTGCTCTAGTTTTTGTTATTTTTTAACAAATAAAAATGTCATTTCATTCAAGGATGAGAGTTGAAGTTATCACTATTTAAGGATGTTTAATAGTACTAGTAAAATACTTTGGATATACTTAGAACACCAGATATAACTACAATACAGAAAGTAAATGACAAATATGTAATATATCTCTTTTATCAGATTATGTTCGATTACGTACTAAATATGCCTATTTTGGAGTTAATAATTGTATAATTCTACCAACTAGACAAATTAATATCACTTAGATTTCTTTTAGTGGTTAGATAATGAATTAGAGAATATAACAATAATATATAAAAGAATATTCCAAACAAGAAATAATAGAAAAAACATTAGATTGTAATCTTTGAAGAAGCACTTTATCTATATTTATTTTTCCTAAATTTCTCTCAAGATCAAGGTGAATAATTTGTTTATACGTGACCGACCAACCTACCTTTCTTTTATATTGCTATATATGCTAAAGTTTCCTACTTATGCAAATTCAATGTGTTTAATATATTTACTCGAGTTGCTCAAACTATTATTAAATCCCGTGCATGTCACGTGCTATAGAACATACATATATGTGCTTATCACGTGCTACAAGATATTCATATTGTCAAGAACAAAGCAACTCATAATTAGCAAAATAGAAAATGCCTCAAGTCAATGATTTCTAAACATAATCAAGTGATACAATATGTGGTTTCACACGTTCCACCATTGTAGATATTTCGTGCAAATTACTGCTTTATATATAGTACATCAATGTTGTTAATACACGTTCCACCATTTTACACAATCCGTATGAATAAACCATGCTTGAAGATTACTCATTGAATACGCAAACAATAAATTGAGTATGTTGCTAGTATAGTTCTCTATCCACGATTCTGCTATTTACTGGAATCATTTTATTGGAATAATATAGGATGAATTCCCCTACCTTTAATATTATTTTTCAAAGAAAAAATCGGTAATATTCTTATCTAAAAAATAAATAAATAAAAACAAATGTCATAATTGGAATCTATTTATTAGGGTAAGAAAAGAACAAGATTTTGGTTCTGCCTTATCTGCCTAAGAATTTTCCATCAAATCTTATGGTTAAAGGTATACTAATTCTCTAAGTGTTCAATTATTGTATATAATAATTTAATCTAATTTACATTACAATATACTATTTCATTCAATTAATGCAGCCTAATTTAGGTATGGAATTAATTATTAATAGTTAGAATTGAATTAATGTACAGTACTAATGTGCTTGATTAGAACTAAGAAAATTATGTAATGAATTAGTGTACCACTAATGTGGTCGAATCTAGTCCTATTCTTTTCTTTTTCTTTTTGTTGAAAAGCAAATATGCTAGAATAGTGGAAGTATTCGACATTTGATTTGGACTTGGACAATACATGTGAGAAGGTGCAACGCGGCCCGGGGTTGGACTAGGTCGCTTGTGGTGTTTTGTCGCGTCAATCCATACAAGAAAATGTAAGGACCAATATGGCTTGTCTTTTTCATTTATTTTACGTTTTTCTATGTAATATGAGAATGTTTATACGTACCATATTTGATTTTGGATTATGGGATAGAATTGGTTGATGGTTCGATTGCTTGCCGACTCAAGCAACGCATGAGTTGGTTTTAAAATGTCGTGAGACAATTAAATTTTTGTTCTAGATTATATGGATTGGCATCTTCTTATTCGAGCATGAACTAATTAATGAAGAAGTGTGTCGTGTCTTAGCTTTTATACATGCAATGAATTCTCTTATTGAGGAGTCACATGATATATTGAGTGATTTTGTACATCAGTAATGTACTACAGAATAACTTTGGAATGTAATTAATTAAACCAAGAAAATAATTATTTGAATATTAATGAAAAATAGAATAAAAAAAATGTTATATCTATAAATTACGTTGCATGCATGTAATAGGGGGTCCCACATATGCCAACTTAACAGTGATTATTCAATTGGAGGCTTGGACTTAGACTCGTTAGTCGTTTCCCTAAGAGCTTTGCTACAAGTACAGGGATTTAAAATCTATATACTACCCGACCAGACTATAGGGTGGGGTGGGGTGGGGTGGGGGAGAGTTTTGTCAATTTTTTAATCACATGGGGCCTGCCCCCCATGTGAGATAAAATTCAAAATCCTGTTTAAATTCTGTGAATTTGGTTCTGTACTTGGAGGATTTTTGTTTCCCTAAACATATTTCAGCACACGAGATAATGTTTTCTAACTCTAGCCAAATCTTCAACTCCCCGTCTCTTACACTCATTCTCTCATTCAATCGTTGATTTGACAGTCAGAGTGCAAACGATCGCCGGACTCTTTTTTTTACCGGTGACCGTTGTCTCTCAACGAAGTGTAGAGTGATGGTGACCAGACTCTGTTGGCCATATATCCGAACATAAATTGAGATCAACAAAAAGGGTCATCCAAAATGACCAAGTGGTCATTTTGATATTATATACTATAAGCATGCGCAATTCAAAGGCTGCTAACAATCAAATTTAAAAATTATGATATGGTCCTCACATGTTCAAGTTTAAGCTTTCGTTGCACAACTTAGCTTAGTACTTACTAATCTAAAGTATAACAGTTTGACTCTCTCTTTATTTTTCATACTAATTTTTAATCATATTTACACAATAAAACATTTTGTACGTGAACTCAAAATTTTTCCTTACTTTTTAACCACACATTCTTTAAAATATTACTATTTAAATTATTATTATTATTTTTTTTCAAAATTCTCTTTATAATGGCCACAAAACAGGGGCTTAGAATTGGGCCACAATTTTAACACCTAGTGTGTGGGCCATTGGAGGGGAACAATTTTGAACATGTTAGAAGTATTGGGCCACTTGCAATTTTTCCATACAGTGTGTGGGCCATAGGGTGGCACGATTTAGAACATGTTAGAAGAATTGGGCCACTTTACTTACAATTTTTCCACCTAGTGTGTGGTCCACGGGGTGGCAAAAACTGTCATCGTGCTCGTCTGGTCATATACACAATTCTATTTTCAAGTGTTTTCTCTTTCAACGTGTAACCATTTCGTTGTTTTTAGTCAAAACATATTTCAATTGGATAGCTGACTTTTGTCATGGCCTCAAATTCACAATAGTTCAACATTAGGTCATTTTTTAGGATATTGTCCACAAAAGAAAAGACAATTTTTTTTTTAATGTTTTCTTTAAAGTATCCTATGTTCATATGTAATGGTCAAAAAGAACGTATAAATTATACACATATTTCTTCTTTAATTTGTTCAAATGCGATGGTTGTACATGAAGTGACACATTGAATACAACGTTCAAATAAATACGTGAGTAAATTTATAATTATTATTTGTACATGCTTATAATTACGAGTGCCACTTGTTGGTAAGTAATTTTACAAGATAGGTCGGTCCCTAATTTATTATTTAAATAGTAAGTTGGTCCCCCATTTTGTGATAGTTATTTTCAACAAATATCTTCCAAATATACAATGTACTATGATATCCTCACAAGTCTTAAGTTTAAGTCTTGTTCCTCAACTTAGAGTTTTTTGGAGATATTTTGAGTCCGACTCTCTAAATTTGGAGAGTCAAACACGTTCTCTATAATTAGATGCATTCAAAGTAATTAGATGCATTCAAAATACGCTCTTTAAAAATAGTGAGTCTCTTCGAGATTCTCTTAGCTTGGAGCATAGAAATCTAAAGCAACATTATACAAATCAAGTTAGACTGGTCGATTCGAAATCATAAATCACAAATCAATTCGAAATTCAGTTTGATTTTATGTACATAAAAAATTTAAGATTTTGAACCCATTAAAAGAATGTTAAAATTGGTCATTTTACCGACAAAATTGACGGGTTAACCTCCAAAGATTTTCCTCCATATATGTGGGTCATGGGGTGGCAACAATTGACATCAATGCTAGTAGTCTGGCAATCAACACTATTTTGTTCAAAAGTTATTCCCACTTTCAACATATCCTTCGTTTGAAAGTGATAGTTGAGGATATTATATCATTAAATGCAGTCTTTTGGTTTAAGATTTCAGTATAAAGTGATCATGACGAGATAAGTTAGGGCCAAACATAACTTGATGCGTCTTTGAGCCTAATTGAATATGCATTGTGGTCAAATTTTAAACAGGAACGAAGATGGGCTTTTTTCACTCACTATTAAGCCCAATCTTTAGGCCCAAGAATAGCCTAGTACTAATTACTTTTTTAAAAAGTTTTATTCTCTAATACTACTTTTAATTAGATTTTCATTCATTTCAGTGGGAGAAATCAAGTACATCATAGTGCATTAATCAATATGGAGAGGCAAAACTAAACATAAAATTTTTTGGAGCGAGAGGGAAGGAGTGGGAGGTGAACTATACATGAAGGGTGATGAACGGAAAAATAATATTGTATCATACTCTTAATTTTAACTCCAACCACCACCATTACCGCTGCAAGAATTGATGTGATCCATGATACGAGAGTAAGTTCAGACAATGATCCATTGATCGTTGAGGGAGGACCGATGACTAAGTTCCGAGCGAAGCGAGTCAAGGAGGCTATGAGATTGCTTACTCAAGCAACGGTGGATGAAACATTGATCACAACAAGCAAAGGAACAAGTTTCGTGTTTGGTTTGGAAGAAAAAATAAGATGAATCAACTTGATTCAAGCAACGGTTGAGAAAGCTGCAAAAATTAACAATGCGACCGCATAGTTACTTTGGGCATGTGACCACATGCCTTTATACCAAGACTCAAATGAGGCAATTTTCTTGAACTATGCGACCGCATGCTACAGCACTATGCGGCCACATAGTACAAGTTTGGCACCGAATTATTTAATTTTTGGAAAAATCTTATTTTATTTACAACTCTTGTTTTATGGCAATTCTTGGTATTTTAAATATTAATTCTGTTTCAAACTATGTTTTATGGGTTCCCAAAAAATACGAGTCATTTTATTCATTGTAAAACACACAATTATTGAGAGATTATTACAAGACATTATTGATTTCTTCTTATTCTTCATCTAATTAATTCTAAACTTATCAACATTATTTTCTTGTGGCGTTCGAACAAATCAAGTGAAATTCTTGAGTTTTGTAATTACGGGGTCAACATATTGTCGGTGATTGTGTTAGTTTCTTGGTTCAATATTTTTGAATCAAACTTAAACGTTGATTTATTGACTTTCTTGGGTTAAATCAATTTTGTGTGGGTTTCGTAGTTGTTATTGCTACGTGGTGTTGACCTATGATTGATTTCATCCTCAATATTTTGATTATAATAAACCAGATTAATATTTTTTTTAACGATTGATTTTAAGTCATAATAGTTCAATGTTAAAATCAATCAAGCATTGTCAAAATCAACACATCATAAATTGGACTCGAAATGAAGATCAAAATGTAAGTTAAGCATTCAAATCAAATCATTCGAGACGAGAGCTTAAACGATCAAAATAAGGACTATCAAATCAGGTTCATGAAAAAGGTCAAGATCGAAGTCAAGCATTAAAACCAAATGTCAAGAAAGATCAAGAGTTTAAGAGCTTAATATGAAAGAAACTTCGAAACAAGATCAAATACTAGGTTTCGAGATAATATGTAAAGGTATAAACACTTTGATCTTTAGCAATGAATGATAATAGCCCAAAAATCATTTTGTACACGAAGAGTTAATTTCATGTTACTTGCATAAATTATTTTTTGATCAAAAGTAAGATTGATATTTCTAAATGATACTTGAACTTAAATCATATCTCCCAAAAAAAGGGTCAACAATAAACGGCATACTGGATGTCCGATTTGATGACATAAATTTTTTTGTCCATTCGGACGTCCGGATGGACGTGCGGTTCATCCCCAACAGTCATTTTTTGACCGTTCAGACTGCAAAAGTTAGTTGGTCGTCCGGTACTGTCCCGGACGTTCGGATGGATTGTTCGATTCGACAGAATATTGGACAATTTGACTTCTATAAATACCAACTCACTTGCCATTCATTCTAACAATTAAGATCATTCAAATAAGATACTTTTGAGCAAAATTATATTGATTTCTCATCTCATTTATTATTATCAAATCATTTAGCTTTTAAAAACTTTTGATCAAATTAACTTTTGAAAATCTACTAATCAAAGTTTTTCATTTGAAAAATATTCTTTAAACTTACATTTTTACATTCATTTAAATTTATTTCTTCATAGCAAAACATTTGATAGTTGGATTAAACTTCTTGAACCATTTTTTTATGAAAATCTTTCATTCTCTTTGTACTTAATTTATTTATATCAATTTTAAAAGAGATATATTTTTGAAAAAGATATTTGCACTTACATTGCATAAACCTTTTCTACTTCTTCATATAGAAACTTTGATTGAATCAAACTTGTGAACATCATATTCATCAAAGTTTCTAATTTCTCTTTTAGTACTTAATTTATCACAAATTATTCATTGAAAGAAAGTTATATTTTTGAAGAAGATTTTTGCACTTACATTGCATAAACTTTTCTTCTTCATATTGAAATTTTGATTCATTGAACTAAACTTGTAAAATCATCATATTCATCAAATTTTCTCATTTCTCTCTTACTACTTAACTTATTACAATAATCCATTAAAAGAGAGATGATTCTTGAGAAGTTTTTTGAACCTATATTGTATTTATTTCTTCATCTTCTCTTTGAAACATTTTGATTGATTGAATCTAACTTTTGACTATCATATTCATCAAAGTTTTTTATCTAATACTTGAGCTATCATATATTACTATTCATAGAAGTGTTAGGCTTTCTTAATACTTAATTTGTTTGTATTATTTATTAAGAGAGGAAGTTCATTGTAAAATCACTTTGATAACGTGTGGGTCGTGTTGAAGTCCATTAAATATTAACATTGTATAAGGATCGGTGCTCCTTGTTGTGAGTCACCGTTTGGATCATATTGAAGTCCCATAAAGTTCAATAGCGTGGGTCGTGTTGAAGTCCCGTAAATCTCAACATTGTATAAAGATCGATGCTCCTTATTTGTAAGTCACTGAAAGCGTTGTAAAGGGTTAGGTTGCACAATAAATCAATCAGCATAGTGAAAAAGCCTTACTCGTGTAAGAGAGCTTGGTAATAGAAGACGTAGATCATTACTTTAGATCGAACCTCCATAATAATTCTGTTTGCATCCTCTCTCCCTTTTACTCACTTTTATATTTGTACTTACTATTTAAATTAATCTATTTAGTCTTTACTTGCTTGAATTTATATTAATTTTTAGAAAAAAAATTAAAAATCAATTCACCACTCTCTTGGTTAGTTATTCTTGGGTTATCAATTAGTATCAGAGCAAGGTGCTCAATTTTAAAAATTTCACAATCTTGAGTAATTGCTAATCATATTTTTCAAAATATTGAGGGACATTCTACAAATCGTCATCCTTTCTTTAATGGTACTCAATATAACTATTGGAATGCTGGAATGATAATTTTTTTCAATCAATAGATTATAATATTTGAGAAGTAATTAAACTTGGTCCCTATGTGCCTAAAAAGGTTATTAAAGAGAATTGTAAATCAGATCAAATATGTTCTAAACCTAGATAGGAATATAAGGAAGATGATAAAAAAAACTGTCTTTAAATGCTAGAGTCAAATATATACTTTATTGTGTTTTAGATAGAAATGAATATAATCGCATGTAATTCTTCTTATGATATTTGACATGTTTTAGAAACTACTCATATCAGAACTACCAAAGCAAAAGAAACTAAGATAAATTTCTTAGTTAATGATTTTGATAATTTCTTTATGAAAATGAATGAACCAATTGTTGACATGATCACTCGTTTTACCTATATTGTTAATGATCTCAAATGCTTTGATAAAAAATTCACTAACGGTGAACTTGTGAGTAAAGTGCTTAGGTCAATCTCGGAAGAATGTAGTTCATTGAGAATGTTGATAAAAAAATACTAAAGATATCAACACATATCCATTGGAAGAGCTCTATGGAACATTGATGACATATAAACTAAATCACACCGAGACAAATGAGAAAACAATGAAAAGCAAAGAAGAGAAAACGTCAAATTGCTTTAAAATCTGTAGTTGATGAATACATTTCAAGCGAAAACATGAATGATGAATAACTTGATGATTTAGTTCTTCTTGTTAAGAAATGAAAAAGTTTTCGCAACAATCGTCGATTCCAAAATGAAGAAGAAAAGGGTGAAGAGAATAATATATTTATAAAAAATAAAACACTTCAATTAACATGGGATGGGAGTGAAGACGATGATCATGAAGAAGATGGAAGTCCAGAAGAAATTACCAACATGTACTTCATGGCTATTGATGATGAGGTAAATTCGAATGAAAATTGCTCATATGATGAACTATCTAGCTCTTATGATGAAATTATTGAAGAATTTGAAAATCTTGCTTTAAATCATTCGATCCTCAAAAAGAAAAATTCTTTATTGGAAATTGATGTAAATGAACTTTTAAAAATTCAAAATGATTTTGAAAAACGAAAAGTTGATTATGATTCTTTAATTAAGAAGAATTCTTCTTTACAAGAAACGATTACTCAAATTATTCACAAATTTACTCAAGGCAAGAAAAAAATTGATTTAATGTTTGGTGAGCAAAAATGTGTTTTTGATAAAGAAGGAATTGGTTAGAAACCACTTTTGAAACAAAAGTCTCTTAAAATTTTCTTTGTTAAAGTTTCAATTTCTCCTATTTCAAATGTCACATACGATTTTTGCAATAAAAATGGACATGTAACTTTTATTGTTCTATCAAAAAGAGATTACATTTTGAAAGCAAATACAAGTGGATTTCAAAGTCCACAAATAGTAACAATCAAGGAACCAAAGTTGTATGGATACCAAACACCAAAAATTAAATTATTTTTGTAGGTACCGACGAAAATAGAGAACAAATGGACCTTGAATAGTGGATGCTCAAACCACATGACCGAAAATCAAGGTTTATTGTTAAGTTTCAAAATAAAGAATAACGATCATAATACTTTTGGAGATAATGTGAAAGGAAAAATCATTGACATTGAAATTATTGGTTTAGAGATTCCTTTTGAACAAATAAAATTCATGGCCATAATAAGGAAGATCCAAGAAATGAATACAAAGAGGAAGAAAACGTTCTAGAACCTATCGAAGTTCAAAATGATCCATCCTTACCAAAAGAATGGAGAGGTTTGAAATGGATGACTTCAATGAACACTCCTATGAGCTCATCAATCAAAATTGACAACGATGATCAATGTGCTTCCATAAACATAACAAAATATCGAGATATGATAGGATCTTTTCTTTACTTAATCGCAAGTAGAATCGATATTATGTTTGGTGTGTGATTATGTACTATATCTCAACCTAGTTCTCAAGAATCACACCTTAGTGCCATAAAACAAATTTTAGACATTTTAGTGACACTAAGACATTACATTTATAATATTCTAAAGGTACCCAAAAGGAGGTTATTGTATTCAAATTTGTAAATACAAAGAATCAATTGATCAATATTTTGACTAAACCTTTAATACTTGATTAGATTTTCATATATTTAAAGAGGTTTGAGAAGTATCAATGAATTTGTAGTATGTGGCTAAATTGAATTCTTGCTAAATGTTCTCTTATGATTGATTCTATGTGAATAATTGGTTGGAATGTATATAAATCTCACCTAAATGATTATGCCTTCATCATTTCAACATTCATGCTTTGATTGTTATTCTAATATACATGTGATGATTATCATCTTATTTAAACTTATATTTGGCATCTTGTGCTTAATTGAGGAGGAATATATTACTATTTTTTATGATTGATTTAAAGTTTTGATCTTATATGCCATATTATTCATCTCATATGTGCTATCTTAAAAGGGAAAATTGTGTTTTGATCTTAAATGTTATCCCTTTTTGCTTATGTCAAAAGAGAGAAATGGAGTGAGATGATTATGCATATTTTGATTTGAAAATATAATATACTTAGAGTATATGAAAAAAAGGAGGAAATGAAAAATCCTTCATATGCTTTAAATATATAGTTATTGATTTGTAAAAGATAGGAGGAACATGAATTACACGATAAATTTATAGTGTATATTCCTTTATCAATATGATATTTAATCAATCTTACATTGCAAATCATCTTGTTTATCATAATCAAAAAGGGAGAAATTGTTGACCTATAGTTGATTTATTTCTTAATGTTTTGACCATAACAAACAAGATTAATATTGTTTCTAACAATTGATTTTGAGTCATGATTGTTCAATGTTAAAATCAATTAAGCATTGCCAAAATCAACACATCATAAATCGAACTCGAAATGAAGATCAAAGTAAAAGTTAAGCTTTCAAATCAAATCATTCGAGATAAGAGCTTAAAAGATCAAAATCGAGACTATCAAATCAGGCTCATGAAGAAGGTCAAGATCGAAGTCAAGCATTAAAGTCAAACATCAAGAAAGATCAAGATCAAGAGCCAAACATGAAAAAAACTTTGAAACAAGATCAAATACTAGGCTTCAAGATCATATGTAAAGGTATAAACATTTTGATCTTTAATAATGAATGACAATACCTCAAAAATCATTTTGTGCATGAAGAGTTAATTTCATATTACTTGTATAAAATATTTTTTGATCAAAAGTAAAATTGACATTTCAAAGTGATACTTGAACTTAGATTATATCTCCAAAAAAAAAAAAAAGGTCAACGACCAACCGGACGTTCGGTTTATCCCCAACGGTCAATTGTTTTACCGTTCTGACCGCAACGGCTAGTTGGTCGTCCGGTACTGTTCCGAACGTTCGGTTCAATAGAATATTGGATAGTTTGACTTCTATAAATATCAACTCACTTGCCATTCATTCTAACACTTAAGAGCATTCAAATGTGATACTTTTGAGCAAAATTATATTGATTTCTCATCTCATTTATTATTATCAAATCATTTAGCCTTGAAATTTTTTTGATCAAATTAACTTTTGAAAATCTACTCATCAAAGTTTTTCGTTTGANCAATCTTCTTGAATAATTTCTCTTATCAAAGTTTTTCATTTCTCTTTACACTTAATTTATCTATATCAATTTTAAAAGATATATATTTTTGAAGAAGATATTTGCACTTACATTGCATAAACTTTTTCTACTTCTTCATATTGAAACTTTGATTGAATCAAACTTATAAACATTATATTAATCAAAGTTTCTAATTTCTCTCTTAATACTTAATTTAGCACAAATTAGTCATTGAAAGAGAGTTATATTTTTTAAGAATATTTTTGCACTTACATTACATAAACTTTTCTTCTTCTTCTTCTTCTTCTTCATATAGAAGTTTTGATTAATTGAACTAAACTTGTAAAATCAACATATTCATCAAAGTTTCTCATTTATGTATTAGTACTTAATTTATTACAATTATTCATTAAAAGAGAGATATTTCTTGAGATGTCTTTTGAACCTATATTGTATTTATTTTTTCATCTTCTCATTGAAACATTTTGATTGAATGAATCTAACTTTTGACTATCATATTCATCAAAGTTTTTCATCTAACACTTGACCTATCATTTATTACTATTTATTGAAGTGTTAGCTTCTCTTAGTACTCAATTTGTTTGTATTATTTATCAAGAGATGAATTTCATGGTAAAATCACTTTGATAAAGCATGGGTCGTGTTGAAATCCCTTAAAAACCAACAGTGTATAAGGATCGGTGCTCCTTGTCGCAAGTCACCGTGTGGTTCATATTGAGGTCCCGTAAAGCTAATAGTGTGGGTAATGTTGAGGTCCTGTAAAGCTCAACATTGTATAAAGACCTGTGCTCCTTATTTGTAAGTCGCCGAAAGTATTGTAAAGAGTTGGATTGCCCCATAAGTCAATCAATATAGTGAAAAAGCCTTGCTCGTGTCGAAGAACTTGGTAACGGAGGACCTAGATTATTGCTTTGGATCGAAACTCCACAATTATACTGTTTGTATCATATTTCCCTTTTACTTATCGCTTTTCTATTTGTGCTTACTATTTAAATTAATCTATTTAGTATTTACTTGCTTAAATTTAAATTAATTTTCCAAAAAAGTTTTAAAAATCAATTTACACTCCTTTTGGTTAGTTATTTTTGGGTTATCACGTGGATTCGCATCAAGAACGGTTGCATAAATGCATTGTAGCATGCGGCCGCATAGTACAAGTTCGGCACCAAATTTTTTAATTTTTGGAAAAAATCTTATTTTATTTAAAACCCACGTTTTATGGCAATTCTTGATATTTTGAATATTAATTACGTCTTCTAGCTAGGTTTTATGGATTTTCAATAAATGTGACTCATTCTATTAATTGTAAAACACACAATTATTCAGAGATTATTACATGTCATTATTGTTTCCTTTTTATTCTTCATCCAATTAATTTTGAACTTATCAAGATTATTTTCTTGTGGCGTTCGAACAAATCGAGTGAGGTTCTTGAGTTTTCTAATCACGGGGTCAACATATTGTCGGCGATTGTGTTGGTTCCTTGGTTCAATATTTTTGAATTAAACTGAAATGTTAATTTCTTAGCTTTCTTGGGTTGATTCAATCTTGTGTGGGTTTCGTAGTTGTTATTGCTACGTGGGTTCGCATCAAGAACGATTGCAGAAGTGCAATTCGACGGTGCTGATAGCAGTGGGGTGCAATAAGCCTTTACCTCTCTTTGTTGACTTTATACGTATACTGTGAAAAGGATATTCTTTTATCGAGTAATGCTCGTATGGTCCAAAAACGTTGTGGCCACCTACCTTATTAGATAGGGACCAGTGATCAACCCAAAATGCTAGTAGTTTGCCCTTATTATATTTCATCCCCTTCCATTCGGGCATGCGGTTAACGGTAATTTCAGAAGTATTTTTCTAACCAATATTGGCTCAAGCTCTAGGCCTCTCTAGTGCTAGCCTAATTTGTCTTATCCTAAATGATGTGGTTCTCTTAGTTACAACACAACTTGATCTAAGTTTCCACGTCTTTTTTTATCTACTATTGGATATTCCCTATTGTGGTCTGCCTTCGTATGGCTATGTGTGCCCATCATTATGAAAATACATGGGCTGATATCATCCTTTTTATAACCCTCTTTCAATAAATATTCGCTAAGACAATTATACTACATACTTCCAAATTATTTCAATCCATATAACGATCTTTGTAATTTAATTGAAAACATGGTTCTCGGGCATGTATCATTTATTTCTGCATATATATATATATATATATATATGTATATGACTATCAAGTGAACAATACAAATAGACAGTTACTACATTCATAAGGTGCATATAGAGCTTTTGTGACACAGTCAAGTTAATTAAAAATCTAAAAGTGATAGTATCCGTTACGAGAGATATGTTTCCATATAATCAATTCTAAGTCTTTGTGAGAAACCTTGAACTACGAGTCGGGATTTGTATTTTGTAATTTCATTATTTTCATTTCTCTTTTGTACACAAAACTCATTTGTAGCCTACGGAGATTACATTTTCAAGTGTTCGAACTACAAGTCCAAATACTTTTTATTTCTCTTAGGAATTCAATTCTACATGTATGACTTCTTTCCATTTTGACAAATCATTTTTATGTTGACAGTTTTTAACATACTATGATATATGATCATCATTTTGCATAATATCATGAGCCAAGTTAAATGTGAAAATATTATTTATAACAACATTATTTTGTTCCTATAATTTATCGAAATCTCATTATTTCCGGACGCTTGTGGTTCTTCAGGAAACATATTTTCAATATTGGATTGATTAATCTTTTCTAATGCTACTTCTTACGAAATTTTTGGTTGGTTTTTCTATTGTACTTTTCTTTTTTGATGCACAAAGTCTTTTGAACTAACTGATCGATAACACTTCTGATGTATTTGAGATTTATTTGCTACAATAAATTGTCCTACGGGGACATCAATTTTTAGTGGAATATTTATGATGGAATATATGACTTTGTCACTTTTCTTGTGTTAACAAACACATCAGGTAATTGATTTACAACTCTTTACAAATGAATTATTTTTTTCAATCTCTTGCTATTGATTGCTGCGGGAATCAAAATGAGATATATCTTTTTTATTCCAAGAGATTTTATCTCATTAACATGATGTAATTTTTTCCCTCCCAAAATTGGAAAGTCATTTCATCAAAATGACAATCTACAAAACGTGTAGTAAATAAATCACACATTAAAAGCTTAAGATACCTAATAATAAATGTTGAAATAAAACCTACATAAATCCCATGTTTTTGTTGGGGACACATTTTAGTACGTTGTGGGGGTGGAGGTGAAATAGGGATTTGGACAGTACAACCAAAATCGATAGGTCGAAATATTAGGTTCATGATCAAATGCAAGTTGAAAAGATGAATATTAATAATAAACAATTTATCTTATACAAACCAATGTTGCAACATGTAATATGGCATAATCCTAAACAAAAATTGGGAGTTTTTTTTTTTTTTTTTTCATAAGTAATGGTCTAGCAATATGTTATACATGTTTAATAAACGACTCTGCTAAACTATTTTGTGTATGGACATGTGCAACTGAACGTTCAATAACAATTTCAGTTGACATACAATAATCATCGAATGTTTGTGATCTAAATCATGGTTATTAAACCCGGACCGGACCAGCCGATTCGATCCGGAACCCGTCGAATTGGACCATGGTCCGGTCCGAGCAGCCTTATTTTTTAACTAAGCAGTCAACCCAAAAAAAATCCAACCGAACCGCCAGGTATTGCATTTAACTGTTGGCCTAAATTCATTTAACCCGCCCGGTCCACAACTTGTATATAAAAACCCTAAAAACCCAAAAGGCAAAAACCCATTCTCTCTCTTAGTCGAATTCGATGCCGTAGAACCCCATGATTCCCTCATCCGTCGCTTGCAATTTCACTCCCAAGAGTCCAAAGCTCTAATTTCAAGTTTTATTAGATGGAAGAAGAAGATGTAAGTCCCAAAGTCCCAAATCTGCGGGGGTTTTTTTTTTTTTGTGATTTTCACTTTTTTGTGCAATTACATTATGTCAAAAATATTTCTCAAGATGGCTGAATTTTGGAAGATTTTTACCATAATTTCGTGTTCTTGTTGTCTATATGTTGTATACTATATACAACAACAGTTTTAAATGCAATTTTATGGGTGAATATGGAATCGATTAATTGATTATTGTTTCCAATTTCATAGATAGCCGATTGCCGAGATGGAAATTTTTTCATGAATGCGTAATGTTTTTAGTTGACAGTGAACTTGCAGATTAGCAAGTCTGGTTCTACTTTCGGTGAATCAAATATGTAATTTATTAATTTTATTTATTCCTCCTATAGTTAATTTATAGTTTGGTTCCACTTTTGGTGAATCAAATAAGCCTGAAGTTAATTTATATAACTTTCACCATTTTCGTGCGCAAGAACATATTTCAATTGCTTTATTCCTTGATTAGGTCTCTTCAATGGATCCAAAAATTAAATCTCCTGGCTTATTCCTCCTATAAATCTGGCTTATTTCTCATTGTTTTGACCCATTTTCATGAAAGAACAGAACTGTTGCATCTCCTGGTTATACATCTAAATCCTAATGGCCCTCACTGTCATGAAAGAACAGAACTGGTGCAAAATGATATATGATAATGTTAAATTCCATTGACCTAAAGCAAATGCATTGTATTGAATGTAGTAATAAAAATAAAGCATAAATCCTATTGGCTCTTACTTTCAACCTAGTTTTTTCCTAATGATATATAACTTAAACATAATTTGGGAACTTGGGGTTCACCACTACAACAGAATTAATGTTGACTTGGGAACTGCATGTGGCAAATACTTTCGAGTTTCCTGCCTTAGCATTGTCGATCCAGGTGACTCGGACATCATCAAATCATTGCCGGCGATCACTAAAAGGAGATAGTTTTTCATTCTTGAAATCATTTTCTGCTTCTAGAAGTGATCTTCTTCAAGTTCTTGAAATTTTGATCTTAATATCTATCTGTGCTGTTTCTCTATTGCCAAACCCGATTTTATTCTTGTTCTTGACTAACTATAGTTCTATTCTAGTTTTCCATTTAAAAAAAAAACTTAAACATAATTTGTGTCTT
>CAIGRF010237839.1:0-21268 GCA_903798235.1 Fraxinus ornus
GAATTGAGAAGGAGCTATTTCTAACAAAGTTTTAGATATTTGAGTTATCTTTTCAACATATTTTGAATCACCTTAATCAGATATCAGGATAAAAAGTTATGACTAAAATACTGGAACAGACGCATAGTGGAACAGCCAAAACCGAAAACAACCGACTTTTCAACTCCATTTTTGGACCAGTAAACGTTCAAATTGAGAAGTAGCTATCTTAGCAAAGTTGTAACCATTTGAGTTATCTTTCCAATACATTTTGAATTGCCTTAATCGGATATCAGAATAAAAAATTATAACAAAAATACTGAAACAGAAGCATAGTATTTCGGCTGTACAGCCAAAAACTTGGCTGTATACAGCCGATTTGATTTAAGGATGTTTTTGTTTTATTCACTTAAGAGCATTTTTGTCTTTTGAACACACTTATGTCATTTTAGAAATATTGATTTGTGAAAAAATCAAAATGTAATTTGAGCCCTTTGACTGGGTCGTTTTTAAAGGACCCCTTAGTTATGGTGAATTCAATTTTCATGTTTAAAGTTTCAAAATTATAAAATTAGGTGATAAATAAATAATTTAAAATACTTTATTAATTAAATATACTGAGGTCATAATTATACAATTAATCCTCACAATTTATTTGTTGGTTACTTATTATCAAATTAATTGATTACAAATTTTTTCATAGTTACAAATCAAAAAATTTATAGATCAACTTTATTCGTTGATCACATATTTTTGAAATTTGTTGGTTACAAATTATTTATCTATCACAAATTATAGAATTTTTTAGTTATAATTAAATGTCTGGTCACAAATTAAACAAATAGTTGGTACCCCCACCCCACTGCTTCCGCTGTCACCACTACCATCAACAACACAACCACACCACCACCACCATCACCAACAACAATACTGACACCGCCACTGCTAACACCAACACATGAAAAAACCACCACCATTCCAAAAAACAATAAATCCAACAAAAATCACCATCGCGGCACCACTGCAAAACATCGGGCACCATCATCACAGATACAAATTACGACACCACGTCACAGATCACATACCACTCCAAAACCAACAAATCCAACAAAAATTACCACTATTATACCACCGTCACAGATCACGCGTAACGCTGCTGCGCACCACATCACACTGAGCAACGACGATGGCGGATAAACAACAGATCCGAAACTAGTGTCGTCGTGCACTAGATCGCGACATACCAATCAAACCGGTGACATCATCCATTAATGAATCTAAGTCGCCAAGTAACGACCTCGTCTAAAGCTTCAGTTCAGGTGCGTAGCGACGATTTTTTCCATCATCGTTGCTGCTCGCAGTGGCTTTATGAACGCCACCTCGTAGGTGCCCTTGTGAGAAAAGATTGAGACAGAGAGAGAAGAATCGGTGTGAGACGACGATTTTCCAATCATCGCTGTTGTGCGTGATGACTATATGAGTGTCACCTCGGAGGTAGCCTATAAGGATGTGAAATAACTTAGGTTTTGTAGTGGGTGAGATGGGAGTGGTGGGTCAATTTTATAATATTATTAATTATTTAATTAATACCTATTTTTTGTCAAATAAACTTCACCCCCAATTTTTGATTTGGAAAACTTAAATACTTGTTATTATGTAATTTCCACAAAAATAATTTCGACGAGTGACGACCTTTAAAAACTAATAGTCGGAATACAAAACATTGGCATTCTTTGCTTTTGTCAAAATAGAATTTTCTTAATTAAAAAAATTTACTAAATATCTTTATACACTTGTTAAATAGATCTTTTTGGTACTTATTGTCCATTTTGTAAGATAGTAACATTTCATTAATTAACAAGTTAATTGTTTAATAGCATAATCATAAAAATACTTTCCAATAAATTACTTCTCGATTTAGTCACATTGATTTTAATTTACGATATATCTTATGATTTATTTTAATTTACGATATTATTCAATATTTATTTGTTTAAATTACGCATTTAATTTGCAATAGATTTTTTTTAAACTACACAAATAAATTTAATATTTTCTTGAAATGTTAAAAGATTTGTAATCCAACCTATATTTGAAAACTTAAAAGTTTTATTTGGAAAATTTGAATATATTTCATTAAATATATATTTGAACTCTTTATATAATTGAATTTAAAGCTTCTCAGAAAATTTTAGTTTTATTAATATACCCTTATTTAATTTTAGTTTTATTAATAATTAATTAATAAAATTAATTACTTGCATATTTAATTATATGCTCAATATACCCTTATTTAATTTTAGTTTCGTTAAAAATTAATTAATAACATTAAGGGTAATTAGCACATAACGTCCACAAATTTCACTATTATTGTGAAAAACGTTATTACTTTTTATTTTTTGGCATTTTCACAGTGAAAGGAGGGGACGTTATCTACTAATTACCATTAAAAGATTTCCAATCCACCAATAGCAACAAATAAATTAGGACGAAAATGATTTCCTTATGTTTGTAAACGACAATGAAAAATAAAATGAGAATATAACTTCAAAATGTACTACGTCACTTGAAAATGTCTATCCCGACTATTTTGAAATGTCGAATTCGAAATGTCTATCCCGACAATTGATTGGAATAAAAACATTCTGTCGAGACCGAAAAAGGTACTGTCGACATGTAATGAAGTAATCTGTCTATGTAAGAACTTTGTTGTAAGACTGTCGGCTACACTACTGATGTTTATAAACGATAATGAAAAGAAAATGAGAATTTAATTTCAAAATGTACTACGTCAGTTGAAAATATCTATCCCGACTGTTTTGAAATGTTGAATTCGAAATTTCTATAGTGACAATTTCGAAATGCCGAACTTATTGTAGCCAAAGAGATTGGCTACCAGTAGCCATTACAGCACCAAAATCGCCCACCTTTTCATCACTACCAGCAACAACAGTGGAGATCCCAGGTTACCTCCAAGCTACCGACGCGATCGTATGCCTGGTATATCCTCGAATTGCCCTAATTTTACTCTTAACAAACCGGACATTAAAGCTTCAATCCAGCATATTAACATTTTACCTAAAAAAATTATTTATTGTCGCTAAATAATTTAGTAAAATCAATTGGGTTGATTGTTGTACGACATGTCTTGATATGATTTGAAAATATCACAAAATGTAGAATTTTTTACTTTTACATTGTTTGTGCATATTTCTAACCTCATAACAAAGAGATAATGCAGACAAACTACAAAGGTAATGCAACTAATAAGATTTGGTGTTCATTTTCGATAATGGAGATGAAAAGGAAGAAACTAAGATGACTTGTATAAAGCTTAGGCATGAATCAATACCAAAGTTTGTTATAGAAAAATTTGATGCTAAAATGAACCAAGAAATGAGATGGTCCATAACACATAACCAAGAAATGAGATGGTCCATAACACATTCTTAATTAAAAAAATCACTATGCAAATTATTGAAATGATTATAAACTCGTTGATCTATGTTTGCCAATGACATAGTTTTAGTTGATGAGACTAGGAAGTGATTGTATCATAAGCTAGAATTTTGGAGTAATAATTTGGAATCCATAGGGAAAAACTAAAGTATAATCAATGTATACGACATGTAATCTGAGTTAAGTAATTCTTTTCGACTCTATGTCACAATCTCGTAAATGACTATAGCATTCATTTTCACGATAATTATCGTTTTCTGATCTTCTTTTTGGTCCAGATGTGTTGCACATATATAAAAATCGGTTGTAACAATATGCTCGAGATAAATCTTATTAAACCTGTGTATGCTTATAAACTCGACAACCCTCCTCACGTTCTTAACTACAAGTCACGTGTCTCTGTGGATGGAAAAATATATAAAGCACGAGCGTATTTTTCCTCACTAAAAGATGTTGAAATGAAGCAGCCACAGTTGCTTGTCAAGCATTGTCAATTATTAAGACTCGAGAAGCCAGTATTCAGACCGACACTTTCCGAGGAACTGAAAACGGAGCTAAGAAGAAGGCAAAGACGAATGCTACTGAATTTGCTTACATTGATCCTACTGAGAGTAAGTGTTAGAACTGTCGGCTACACATCTGATGTTTGTAAACGACAAAGAAAACGAAATGAGAATATAACTTCAAAATGTACTAGGTCACTTGAAAATGTCTATCCCGACTATTTTGAAATGTCGAATTCGAAATGTCTATCCCGACAATTGATTGGAACAGAAACATTCTGTCTAGACCGAAAAAGGTATTGTGGGCATGTAATGAAGTAATCTATCTATGTAAGAACTTTGTTGTAAGACTGTCGGCTACACTACTGATGTTTATAAACGATAATGAAAAGAAAATGAGAATATAACTTCAAAATGTACTACGTCAGTTGAAAATGTCTATCCCGACTGTTTTGAAATGTTGAATTCGAAATGTCTATCCTGACAATTGATTGAAACAGAAACATTATGTCCAGACCGACAATGAAATTGTTGGCATGTAATGAAGTAATCTATCTATGTAAGAACTATCGACTACTTGACTGATGTTTGTAAACGACAATAAAAAAAAATGAGAATATAACTTCAAAATGTAGGTCAGTTGAAAATGTCTTTCCCGACTGTTTTGAAATGTTGAATTTGAAATGTCTATCCTGACAATTGATTGGAATAGAAACATTCTGTCGAGACCGAAAAAGGAACTGTCAGCATGAAATGAAGTAATCTATCTATGTAAGAACTGTCGCTACACGACTGATGTTTGTAAACGATAATGAAAAGAAAATGAGAATATAACTTCAAAATGTACTACGTCAGTTGAAAATGTCCATCCCGACTATTTTGAAATGTCGAATTCGAAATGTCTATCCTCGACAACTTCGAAATGCTAAATTCATTGTAGCCCTCGTTTTCTCTCGAGATAGTAAAAAAGAGGCCAAAGAGATTGGCTACCAGCAGCCATTACAACACCAAAACCACCCACCTTTCCGTCACTACCAGCAACAACAATGGAGATTCCAGCTTACCTCCAAACTATCGACGCGATCGTATGCTTGGTATATCCTCTTAACAAACCGAACATTGAAACTTTAATCCAACATGTTAAATTTTTAACCGAAAAAATTATTTATTGTTGCAAGATAATTTAGTACAATCAATTGGGTTGATTGTTGTATAACATGTTATGATAGGATTTGAAAATATCGCAAAATGTAGAATATTTAACTTTTACATTGTTTGTGCAGATTCCCAATCTCCTAACAAAGAGGCAGTGAAACTACGAAGGTAATGCAACTAATAAGATTTGGTGTTCATTTTCGACAACGGAGATGAAAAGGAAGAAACTAAGATGACTTGTATAAAGTTTAGGCATGAATCAATACCAAAGTTCGTTATGGAAAAATTTGATGCTAAAATGAACCAAGAAATGAGAAGGTCCATAACACATTCTTAATTAAAAACTTACTATGCAAATTATTTAAATGATTATAAACTCGTTGATCTATGTTTGCCAATGACATACTTTTAGTTGATGAGACTAGGAAGTGGTTGTATCATAAGCTAGAATTTTGGAGTAATAATTTGGAATCCAAAGGGAAAAACTAAAGTATAACCAAGATATAGGACATGTAATCTGAGTTAAGTAATTCTTTTCGACTCTATGTCACAATCTCATTTTTCACGATAATTATCTTTTTCTGATCTTTATTTTGGTCCAGATGTGTTGCACATATATAAAAACCGGTTGCAACAATATGCTCGAAAGAGAAATCTTATTATGCATGTGTATGCTTATAAACTCGACGACTCTCCTCACGCTCTCCGCTACAAGTCACGCCTCTTTGGATGGAAAAATATGTAAAGCACCAGTATATTTTTCCTCCCTAAAAGATGTTGAAAATGCAGCAGCCAAAGTTACTTGTCAAGCATTGTCAATTGTTGAGACTTGGGAAGCCAGTACTCAGAGCAACTAATTTTGATACTATTATCATTATTGCTTTCTTCTTGTTGTCACATTAGTGCATTTTAATTACTTTAGGATAAATGAATATACAAAAATCTCCTACAAGAAATGGCCCAGAAAGGAGGTCTTAAGTTTCCTTCATTTGGGACATCCCTAGTAGGTCCTCCTCACAAGGCTGGATTTGTATCAATTGTGGTGGTAAAAAGTGACATTTTTTGAGGAACTGAAGACAGAACCAAGAAGAAGGCAAAGACTAATGCTGCTGAAGTGACTTACATTGCTCTACTGAGAGTAAGAAAGTAATTATTTATTGGGTTTTGAATTGTAACAAAAACACGACAATTGAACTGTTGTCATGTTATGAAGTAATCTATCTACGTGCAAACTTTGCTATAAGAACCGTCGACTACACGACTGATGTTTGTAAACGACAATGAAAAGAAAATGAGAATATAACTTAATTCCGTCGACGTCGACAATCGAACATCGATATGTAATGAAGTAATCTATCAATGTAAAAACTTTGCTGTAAGAACCGTCGGCTACACGACTGATGTTTGTAAACAATAATGAAAAGAAAATGAGAATATAACTTCAAAATGTACTACGTCAATTGAAAATGTCTATCTCGACTGTTTGAAATATCGAATTCGAAATGTTTATCCTAACAATTAATTGGAACAAAAACATTCTGTCGAGATCGAGAATGGAACTGTCGACAAGTAATAAAGTAATCTATGTAAGAACTTTACTATAAAAACTGTCGGCTACATGTCTAATGTTTGTAAACGATAATGAAAAGAAAATGAGAATATAACTTGAAAATGTTGTTTTCGGCTTTATCGAAATATTTCATAATATAATGGAAGGCGCTTTTGCCCTCTAAAAAACACTTTAAATTTTTGTTTAAAAAAAAAACTTTCTCAATTCGCCCTCGAGTCGGTTTTTTACTGACAGTCGGTTAGACCGCTTTGATCAAATTGGAGATGCCATTTTGCACCTAAAGTTTCGGACTCAATTTTGCTTTCCTGCCCGTCAAAGGCATCGTGTCAATTCACCAAAAAGTGACTAGGAGCCAGCTCTCAATTACCAATCCAAGCAAATTATTATTTAGCTCAAGACGAGAGCAACCAGCAAATAAGTCCACACTGCCTCACATTTGGAAAATCGAGAACACTTAATGACATGGGATGCAAGAACAAATACATGATAATGGAGGCGGGCAGTTTTGGTACAGAGTAGTGGACTAAATTTTAGCTTTGTTTTCTTCTTTAATACAACCTAAAATGTCACATGCGTCCTAGTGCGGAATAATCCAGAAGCTGAAGGCAGAATTAGCAACCAACAAAAAGATCGCATGCACGTTTTTGCAAATTCTACATCATACAAGCAAGAAAGTAGCAACAGAGGTTTGTTAGTATGTACATACCATCAGCTTTCTAAGAACTAAAGAACATGTCTGAAAAGATGCTGTTGCCAAATAGCATTCTGTCATCCATTTAACGACTTCTTCCATTATCAACATTATTTTAACTATGAAGAACTTGAAGTCAGATAAGTGATAAAAGGAAAAATAAACAAGGGTGAGACTTCAACTAAACACATCAGAAATTATGGCCGGTCGAACAATGATGATTCACCATTCAAGCAATCCTGAGGACAAAAGAGGAAACAGATTAAATTGTTAAACAGCAGCATGCCATTAAATAAAAACATAATAAAAGCTTATCAAAATCCAGCTAGCCCTTTATGTATGCATTGTTAGATTGAAGTGAATGTAAAACAGTATCTTTAGCTAATCTAATGGCAAACACCAAAACCTGTGACAAACTAGACCCCCATCCCAAGATTGCTGTCAAAATGCAAACATGCTCTGAGCTGCGTGGAGCATTCAAGAAGACTGAAGTTATATCAAGCCATTTTGGTCTAAGATCTCAATATAATCTTATCCATGTTAAATTTATTTCAAGGCCATTCTCTATTATCCCTTTGTGTGATTATTCACATTTTTTTTAGAACTCGAATTTCCTACTTAGGTATAGCTATTGGAAAATATGATTGCAGCTATGAAGTAAATATGGCCAGGCTACAGTAATATATTAGTCATGTAGGGTATGAAGGTCTACGCTCTGCGCTAAGAAGTCCTGATCTTTTGTGGGAAAGTACAAAAAATAAAAAATGCGAAAAAACTAAGCCAGCAAAGATGTTCAACATCTCTAGCTGTCAAATGGTCATAATTAGATATAAGTTAAGCATCACATGCTCTAGCTGTAGACTTTCTTTGTGCAATTTGAGATTCGAAGTTTGAGATGAAGCCAAAAAAAGTAGTCTAATACCTTTTTCTTTGCGAATGCAACCACCTAAGTTTTTCAGCAATGTGAACATGAAGGAGAAACCTTCTCACTCCCCNATTCAGCCCAAGGCAAGGAGATGGTATCATAGATCGACTTATGACCTGGAGCTAGCCTCAAAGCTGCAACTTAGAGCATGGCTGGCTGTGCCTAAAAGTAAGTTTACTTTTGGGTTGCTTGTTTTTCCAAACATGATTTTCAAAGTTACATTTTTTACTAACAAAACTAGTGTTTCTAGAAAGTAAATGCTCTCCAAAAAATAACTTCTAAGCACAACCAAACATGCTCTATTTTGTCGGGGTAAATAAGCAATGTTCAAAAAGGCATATTTGGGTAATGAGGCGTTTTTCCTTCCTGAGGTGAGGCGTTTTTGGGCAGAAGCATTACGGTAAACCAAAAAAGGTAACAAATTTATTAAAATGAAAAATAAGCTTATAATACATCATAAACAATCTTCAAAATTCATAATATAACAATTTAAGAAGTGCTAACAACAAAACAAAAAATCTATAAAGAAACTATTATTAGTTAATGGGGATTGTAGACTATTCTTGAAGCGAATCTTTGAGAAACGTACGGCTGGTTTGAGCCTCATTTTTGTCAAAAAAAAATAAAAATAAAATTGAATAGTGTGTTGATAGGAAATATGTGGTTAAATAATAAGGAATTTTTTTATATTTGAGTATGACATTATTTTATTGAAAACTATGTGGTTGAAATAGGGGTCAACACTATTCAAGAATGCATTTTTCTTTTTTCTTTTTTTCAAAAAATGGGGCTCAAACAAGGCATAATTTCTTAATTTTTTAGTGCATGGACTATTCTCAAAAATTAGTCAATAAGAATATTATGTTTTGAGGGCCAAAAGCCTTGAGGCCGTGCTTTGAGTGTGCCTTACACAAATGAGGTGAACGCCTATGAAGCATGGACATGCCGTCATGCTATATTTCAAAAAAGTACCAAATAATATTAATTATTTTTTAATTTTTATAACTTTTTTCTATTTATAAAGTTTAAGCAACTAATAAATTAATATTCTAAAAGTTAGGTGCCCAACTTTAAATGTAATTTTTTAACCCCTATTTGCTAGGGAGTAAAATCTAAATTTTAATCTAAATCAAAGTCATCAATTAATTTTAATCACATTTCATGGGATCCACAACTTTCCAACTACACATTCTATCAACTTTTATCAAAATCTACTAAAAATCTTATTTCAATCCCTACAAACAGAGGCTTAATATTTTATTTGGTATAAATAAAAGTTACAATCTTTCAAGAAAAAAAGGCTAAATCAGTTTTTTCCATCCCACTTGATTGATATTTAATAGTGTCTTCTAAAAATAGAAAAGTCGCCACTCTACTCTATATGTTGCTTGCTTTTTTTTTTTTTTTTTTTTTTTACGCTTGATTCGGTATTTTAAGTTATAAGTATTCATTTTAAGCGATTTAAAATTTGTTGGAAATGTTGAAGTGCCGCCATGATAAATATATGATCGATAAATTTTAAATATCAAAAATAATTCTACATTAATTGTAAAACGTGAAATTGTGATTGTTTATGTTTTTTTTCAATCCCAACTTCATTCCAATGTCGTTTTGTCGAACTTTTTTTTCCTACAATTTTTCATTTGATTCTATATTTCACGATATGAATATTCTCGATTTAAATTTTTTTTAAAAATTTAAAATGTGATAATAATAAATATATTGTCGATTAAGTTTAAATATAAAAATTATTAAACGTAAAATTATAATTATTAATTTTTCTTNCACCTCATTGGCCCTGAGGGGACTCGAACTGGTGACCATTGAGGAGCAAACCCAAAACTTAACCAATTGAGCAACCTCTCAGAGTTCTATATGTTGCTTGCTTCTTAATAAAGGCAAGTCAACTAAGGTTTCCCCTAATTAGGCACATATTTAATAAGAGATAAAAAGCGCGTTACTTTATATTAGAAATAACAAACTCGATTTGATTCTTCGACTTGGGTTTCTTTCGCCCTTATCACAGTTCGAATTGATAAAATCAAAATAGCCGAACAACGCTGATGCTCACAAACGACCGCGATATTAGAGGCTTGCGATTTAGCTATCGAAAAAGGAAGATGATAATAAACTAGGTAAGTGTATCTTCTTTTCCCAATTATCTACAAGTAATTTCGGGCTGTTAGAGAGCCGTATCCCCGATGTGTTGGGTGGCAAAAAATCAGGGAAACAACGGAGGACACAATACATGATGTATTTGACAAGTGACGAAAGCGTGTAGGTGCTTCATTGTACCATAAACTTCAATAATCTGCCCATGGTCAAAGCCTTGATGTGTTTTTTACCTACCTCAAAGACATTTCTTGCACGCCACACTCCGAAGTAGATTTTAATTAGGTTTTTTAATAACATGGGAACAAGGAATATGATGCATGATCCCTTTATTTATTTAGCTAGAAATAAAGATATCATTCTCTTTTCTCACCCTTTGAAAGCGATAAGTTTCGCATAGACGAGTATATGCATTATGATAGCCCCTCGACTTATGACGAAACGATAGATGTAGAGGATAAATAATAAATCAAGAAAAGCTTCTGGCAATCGAAGGAACTATGTTGCATTGAGATACTCCTTCGTTTGCTAAAACGGGATAATGAGCATAAACTCACTGGTCTAGGAAGCGCATACATGGACACATCGACATAAATTTTCAAAAAAAAGGTCAAACATAATATATTATTTTTTTCATTTTTATACTTTTTCATATAGGTCGACACATGGCATGTCTGATACTTGACCGACAGATGTCCCTAAAATATCCCTTAGGTGTCAAAAATTAGAAGAGTAGGTCATGGCATGTGGCTTGTTGGACATGTCTTAAGAATGTCTAGGAGTGCTTGTGCTTCATAGGATAGGGAGAAAGCCTCACTCTGACCCACTTGACAGTGAACGTAAATAAAAATATGGCAGGTTACGCACTACAATCAAGTGGTATTTGGAAAAACATAAACTCATCACTAATATTGTTGGATAATAGGGCAAATAGCAATGGTTTACGAAAAATGTAATCTAGATAAGCATATAAGCATGTAACATGCCAAATGTAATTCTATCAGACAGACTAATGCTAGCCTAAATATCTACATTAGCATAGAAGCAGGATGTTTCCAAGAAAGCAATGACGGAAGATCTACATAGATCATGCATGTGTTAACATTATGAAACAACAGTAATGGAAGTATAGATGCTCAGGTTTTTTCTTTCTTTTTATAATCTGGTCAATACAGTGAGCGTGCTAATGAATGGAAGTCATCTGATATGTTAAAAGATTGTTAAGCCCCTGTTTGAAACCCATTTTTAGTAGAAAGAATTTTTGGAATAGTGATTGATGTAAGAAATGTGTGGTGGAAAAGTGATGAAAAGTTTTTGATTTGTGTGTAATATTATTTTATTAGGAGAATGTGTGGTTGAAATGAAAAATGAGAATGAGAATAAGAAATGAAAAATGATAATGATAATAAGAATGAGAAAGAGAAATTAATGGGTGTCAAACGGGGGCTAAATTGATAAATGTAAACAATGCTGCCAAAAACGTCATAAAGTATACTCACATAGTTAATCATTCCAGCAAAAACTCTTTACAGCTTGATTTGTTGTGCCCACTACCCTTGCATCTACTACATTGAAGCTGACGTTTCGCTGCATCCTGTGAGCCAATTTTCTTAGTAGTAGGCCGGCCTGGTGGACGACGAGTTGGAGGGGGGGTTACAGCCACTGCCAACTGAGAAGAGCCCTTCGGCCAGGGCCCATCTATATTTGAAACAGGATGTATTGACTGTGAATATGTTACTCTATAATTATTAGTTGTGAAGTATCTAGAACAATAATCATATGGGTCACGGTTAAGACAACTAATGACAGCAATTGCATGGCAGCAGGGCAATCCGGTAAGCTGCCAATCCTTGCAACTACAAAAACAGTTATCCACATCAACAGTTTCAATGGTATCCCCACGAACCTCAAATCTGTTACCAGCTGATATTAATACCTGAAGGGTTCTGACTTTAATGTTTTCTTTTTCGAGTTTTTCCTCCATTGATGGAGTTAATCTTGTCTGCCAGTGGTTAGATTCTGTCTGCCGGGTATAAATCAATTCCATAATCTTACCTCGGATGGCATCAACCATCTGGATTATTGGGAATTCATGTGCATCTGATAACCAACTCTGGATAAGTTCTCCAAAGTTTGAAGTCATGTGGTTATATCTCGCACCTCGGAAGAATGCATTTGCCCAATGAACAGGCTCACTTTGCATGATCCAATTGTATGCTTCTATCGAAATATTTTTGATGCTTTCCACACACCTTTGGAAGCCTTCAGGCGTAAGGGCATGGGCAGCACCATAAAAATCTTCAACCATAAGACGCTTCACTTCATGAGAAAACTGACC
Source organism: Fraxinus ornus (assembly GCA_903798235.1). Classification (NCBI taxonomy): domain Eukaryota; kingdom Viridiplantae; phylum Streptophyta; class Magnoliopsida; order Lamiales; family Oleaceae; genus Fraxinus; species Fraxinus ornus. The sequence goes on from CAIGRF010237839.1 coordinate 12,733, forward strand.
CTTCAAATCTCTCATAAATTGCTCAGAGAGATGGGTCAGACAGAAGCTGTGGTAAACATCATCATTCTGAAAAATTTCAGCAATTGATTCTTTTAGCCCCTTCTCTCTATCTGCCACAAAAGTTATCCCACGACACACTGACAGAGCAGTTTTGAGTTGTAGTAAGAACCAATGCCAGTTTTCATCAGATTCAGTATCTACAACAGCAAAAGCAACAGGAAAAACACCATCATTCCCATCTGCAGCTGTTGCTACCAAAAGTGTGCCCTGGTATTTGGACTTCAAAAATATACCATCTAGAAAAAGCAAAGGACGGCAGCCTTGCTCGAAGCCATATAGCGAAGCATGGAAAGACACAAAGAGGCGATGGAAGCTTGAGTCTTCTTTAGTGGTGAAAGTCGCTAAACTTCCAGGATTTGTTTCCATTATTTTCTCACAGAAAAGTGGTAATTTACTATATGCCTCTTTGTAAGAACCCTGGAGCTGCTCCTTGGCGATTTCTTTTCCACGCCATGCCTGAAAATAATTTAACTGTATCCCATATTCCTCTTTGATGTCTTTAACAATGTCTTTGGGCTTATAGTTTGGAAAAACTTTCAACTTCTCCTTCACAATGCTAGCAACCCAACTTCTTGTTGCCTGAATGCCAGTTGTCAATGCAGACCCTTCGCAAGTATGTGTTGGATTCATCTTCTTAATACAAATCAGCTGGGTTGTCACCAACCTTGACGCATAAATTCTCCATGGACAACCATCGGCCTTACATTTTACAGATACGCGGTGACTATCATTTTTCTTGTACTTGAAAGTGAACTGATGCGACAGGGCATATTTACGCAGTGCCTCGCGAAACTCATTTACACTATTGAACCTTTGTCCCACACCAGTAATAATGTTCAGCCACTGCTCAGCAGCTTTAGCATCTTTTTCATCATAAGCAACAAAAGAAATTGGTACAGGCATTCTAGTTCGAACAGGTCTTTCAGTTGGTAAGTCAAAATGAGCCTCAACATGGCTAGTATCGACAACCACATCAAAAGTCGGATCAAGTGGCAGTCCAGGCTCGTTTATATCATCCACAATCATATCTGGGGAAGCATCAGCAGGGGGGGCCTCTGACAAAGTTGTCCTACTCGACCTGCAAGTTAAAATGTCCCTAAATGCATCATCCACAGAAGAAAACAATTTTTTACTACTACATAGCAAGAGAACTACCTACTACCAAGCATGTTGGAGACATCAGGAGCAACAATTTCTTCATTCATAATGTATATCTCTGCAGTGTCAGAGTTACCATAGAATTTAATCATGCGCTTGAGGTCTTTGTCATTAGTGATGGAGATAGGTGTCTTCTTGTTTGCCGGAAGAAAATATTTGATGGACATAGTACTGAGATTACAGTTGAACATCTCCGCTACCTCCAACTTGAAATCTTTAAACTTCATTTGACCATCAATTTCCATAGCATGAGCATCACCACCTTTGTAAGAAAGTACACCATCTGTATCTGTCTCAAATTCACCGCCCGACTGACAAATAGCTATAACTTTCTTCGCAACCATGGTTTAAGTCGCTGTTCAACAAACCTAACACAAGGTACACGATTGATTCTCAAAACATACATATCACAATCTCAAATCGTGAAGCATGCCACAATCAGAATTACTGGACTCCATAGTTACCAATAAACTTGGTGTTTATGAATCTAAACTCTTATAGCATGTTTGTTTGGGGGGACTTGATAGCACTTGACAGTATTAGTGAAGAAAAATAAGCTAACATATTGTTTATTATTCTGTCTAGTCTATCGAGCATTGCATACCAAATATGCACTTAATATTCATGGACACTGCAGACTTCTGAGGTTAACTTTCAAATCACAAATTGGGGGCCAAGTTTAGGTGCAAATCAAAATGGAGGAAACCTTTCGAGAAAAAGGAGTTCCACAAATATCTCGTAAGAGGAGAAAAAAATAAGATGTATTATATTTTCCAAATAGCTATCAATCCCAAGTCTTTGCATAATATCCGCTCCTCTTGGTGCATAATATTGGCAAGAATATGATTGACTAAAAACCATTACACGGTCTCAAACGAAAGAACGAAAGAGTAGCATACATTAAAGAGCAAAGACTGAAATATAATTCCAAATATATAACTTAATATAATAGCCCCCCTACAAGTTACTGCAAATTATTTAAAATGTCTACAAAATGGGAATCCAAAATTTTAAATCCCAACTATTTAGAACCCAATATAACCTCAATACACATACAGACACAGAGTACAACATTCACGTTGAAAGTAAAAAATAGATTTAAACAAACTAAACAAAATCCAGAAAAAAATTAAACTAATTTCTTGAAGAAAATCCAAAACCAAACCCAATATAAAAAATAAAAAACCCTAAAACCCCAAACACATACAACTCATCGAAAAGATTGTACCATGAAAAAAAAAAAGTTGAACCTTGTGCTAAAATACTGTACCTCTGGGCGGTCTGGGATAATAAATTATAAATGGCCTCAATTTTTTGTGCGGGGATTAGCAGGAGGGACGAAATAGTGGAATTTGGGTACGAAATCTAGTATTTAAAAAGTTGAAAATACAATTTCGAATCCAAAGAGATACGAGACTATTGATTTGATTTGATTCAATTCGACTCGATTATGAGGCTCACACCGCAAATAATGAAATAATTCAATTTCCGAGAAGAAGAGGAAAAGTGAAGAGGGAGTGTTGCCGGGTATAATCCAGTTACGGAAACGTGACGATGAATTGAATTGGATTGCCGTGTTGGGCCCACTTAGGGCTGTCCGTGATGCACACAAAGCAGGCCCAATATCTCTTGATGCAGAGGCCATAGAGCCCAATCGGCCATTCTGGCTCTCTTTTTACTCTTTTATTTATGGGGTACTTACAAAAATACCCTTAAAATTAGGGATGTTTTGAAAAATCATATGAAAGATTTTTAGAAAGTAAAAAATACTATGTAAAATGAAAAAGTTGTCACTTTTTTTCAAAAAAGTGACACAAACTCAAAAAAGGTGACAAAACTAAAAAAAAAAAAATGACACTCTCAAAAAGTGATACAAACTCAAAAAAAGTGACCAATACCAAAATAGTATCATGCCATCATCCATTTGTGCAGCACCAGTAATCATGTTCTTAAAATAATCAGCACGTCCAGACCAATCCACATACTGATTATGTTAGGAAAATATAATATATTATTTCATTTTGTTATCTCCTTAAAAAGTGAAAAAAACTTAAAAGGTAACAAAAAACTAAAAAAAGTGACAAAAATTTAAAAAAGTGACACAATGTCACTTTTATAAAATTGACGATAATAGTTCTTGGCAAGTGATTGACAAAAACTGGACACCAAGCATGATATTTATTGAATAAAGTTAAGTGTACAACATTGGTTGATAACAATGATCGAAAATCATGTGCTGTCAAAATCCTAGTACTTGATGTAGAAAACAGTTTTTTTAAAATGAACGAATATGATGATGTCAAATAGAATATGTTCAATCAATATTGTACATATAACATGATTCATTTTTATTTGATCTAAAAACAACTTTAACCCTATTCTATCAATCTAATTGAATCAATCCAGGGTTAGGTTTAACAGAACCCTATTCCTATTGCCAAGTCAAGTTATAATCAAATCGAAGAAAATAAAAGCTAAAAAAAGGGCAACTTACACAAATACCCTTAAAATTAAGGGTCTTTTAAAAAATCATATGAAAAAAATTTTGGAAGTAAAAAATACTGTATAATATTAAAAAGTGACACAATGTCACTTTTTTATAAAAAAAAATGTCACTTTTTAATAAGAAAAGTTACACTATGTCACTTTTAAAAGTTAAGTGTCACTTTTTTTTTTATTAAAAAAAATGACATACATTGTTACTTTTATTAAAAATTGATGTTTGTTAATAAAAAAAGTGATAGAAATCAAGAAGGTAATTGAAAAAAGTGACAGCATTAAAAAAAAGTGACAATAAAATGATAAATACTAAAAAAAAGTGACAAAAATTCAAAAAAGTAATAAAAATTCTTAAAAAGCGACGAATTCAAAAAAGTGACATCCATGTCTTCCCCCTTGATTTTAAGTGACACAATGTTTTTATTGAACAAATTTATGGCCTTAAAATTTTGTGGTGATATCCATGTCTTCCCCCTTGATTTTAATTTTTGCAATAGAATTAAGATTTGTATTTTTGTTGGGTTTGCTGCTGCATTTTTATTTTAGAGGACCTGTTCTACAAATCAAATCGGAGTACCTAATCTTCAATTTTTATTCGAGACCTGATATGCAATTAAGCCACAAGCGATCAAACTTCACCGTCTTCAATATTGAAGGACCTGCACTGCAAATTAACCAAAATTAGAAGAGAGGAGAAGAGGTGTATGCGCCGTGACAGTGGAAAGCACCGACTATCGTCGAGACTTGCGCACTGCTGTGGTGCCTTCAAAGACTAGTATCTGCAACATTGCCAATGAGATCCTTAATCTCAACTTGTATGGATCTCACCCTTTCTGAATGGACGTCTGGCCCCCTTGTGGGGCCAATCATGGGGTTTTATTGCTCAACAGCAAAGGGATGAATATTGTGAACATAGGGTTTAATGGATTGAATGAATAGGAAGTGAAAGGCAGGTTTAATGGTGGTTGTAAATGATATATTCATTTGGAAGTATATTTTACTGTTAGTTAAAAAGATTAATGAAATTTATCTTTTAAGCGTAATATTCAATTTTAGTGATTTTGGGCAGTATATGGCCTAATTTCCTCTTTATTTATTTATTTATTTTTATTTTGTTACAAACAAACAAAATTAAATATTGCTATACAGATGAAACACTAATTGTGAATGCCAATTATATCCCTATAATCCTAATTATACACTGCACATATGAGACTTTGATTTTTAATAAATACATAAGAGTATTAGCTCAACCCTATAACCTTAATTATATACTGTAAATATGATATTTTGATTTTTAATAAAATACATAAGAGTTTTGTCTCATTATAATCCTCTTAAGGTTCGTTTGATCGCAAATATGGACAATGTGTGTAAAGAAAATGAATTTTAGGAAATTAAATTGCCTGTAAATTGATTTACTGAAAATTGTAATTAATTATGTTAGACTGGTATAATTTTTCATTTGGAAAATGTTGAAAATTTGGTATCCGTTTGGTTTTGTTTTTCATGAAAATTATCCATTAAAGTGATAATTTTTTTTACCATTGGGTCTAGAACTTGTTTCACTTGCCAAAAAAAAAAAATTTAAAAAAATTATCATACCAAATATCATTCGTTTGGCTTTGTTTTGTATAAAAATTGTCAATAAAAGTGATAAATTTTTTTACCATTGAATCTAGTATTTTTTTCAATCGCAAATAAAAAAAAAAGGAGTTGGAAAATGAAAACCCACCTAAAAGGTGGGAAATCAATTTCAACCAAATCAAGGAAAATGTGCACGTGTGAGAGAAAGTGAGCAAAAATTTTTCAGGTAAAAAGTAGGAAAATAGAAAATGTTTTTCCATGGAAAATCAATGATATCAAACAGGGCCTTATATATTCTCTATTTTCTCTTAGTTTTATAACAGGTTATCGGTATGAAATATCACCAACACAATTTGCAAAAGTGATTCCACTTTATGTTCAAAGATAAATATGAAATTCTAGCCAATTGCTTTGGCAATAAATTATTCTTCCCTGTTTAAAAGAAATTGCGAGTATTCTCTTAATTTTATTTACATAACAACAAGCCAATATATGTTATTCAATTTTGTTATATCGTTTTGATTATATCTAATAATGATGTACATGCATTTGCTTGAAATGTATTTTATTACTTTATAAAAAAAATGTTTCCGAAGAATATTGTATTCTTACTAATAAAGATTTATTAATTCATAATCAATAATCCAAAAGAATACGTGTTAATGATCTGGAAGGAGTACGATTTTATATATTATTATAACAATAATCTTGAAAATATCCAGTTCTATTTTGAAAGAAACCACAACGTATATCAATATTTTAGAAGAATATTATTTTATTATTCTTGAATAATCACAAATATACAATCAATATCCCACAAGAATAATGCTACATTGCTTCTAAAATAAAGTTTTGTAGCTCTCGAAGAAGTACAAGTTTATGTATGCCAATATTCAAAAGTACATTGTTATATTTCTCTCAAAAATCATAATTCAAAAGTTATTTTTGCTTTTGAAGAACCATAAATTATTATGTCTCTATATTTTAAGATAATTTTGTTTTGTTCTTGAAGATCAACTTTATACGTACTAGTCGCATGGCCGTGCAATGCACGGGCTGTGTTTTTCCTTAATGTATTGTTAGTGTATCAAAAAATGGAAAATGCATAGACCTACTTTTCAAATAGAACAAGAGATATCGATAATAAAACATTGTTTCTCTTACATCATAAATTCTAAACAAGAATCAATACTTTAGTCATGAAAAGTGAAAAAGATTTCCGTAGATTAAAGTATCTCAAATTGATCCTATAGCTTGTATTTCTTACAAGCAAAATGAGAAAGAAACAAAGGGAAGAACAAAAGCATATAGAACAAACAAGTGCTTGAAGAAACACCTATATGGGTTTTGCTTTCAAATAAAACCGATTCAACTCGAACTCTTCGAAGAATCTAAGCAAAACTTTTACCGGAAGCGAAATGTGTTGAAAGTACATTTTTATAGCCTATGAAACACATATGAGCTTTTTATGGTCGTTCAAAGTAATCTATTGAGTGAAAACATAATTTTCTTCTAAGAGACAGTGTGAATACATAAAGATAAATATTCGTCCAAAAATCTGCAATCCTATCAAAATATTAGTGGGTCAAATGTTAATCACATCAGCTATTTACAATTTCTATTCCAATAATACATTCAAAATATTTGCGTGTCCAAAAATTCATAATATTTGATTGTAGTACAAATTTCTTATTCCTAATCTAAGGCCCTGATTTCAGTTGCCAAATTCTGCATTTGAAAACTTAAGAAAAATTCAGAAAAGTCACCCATATAAATAGCTTTAATAAGGGAATTGTATATAATAACCCTTCTAATGCATAATGAATTCTGTCATACCTCAGCTAATCCACTTGTCGTAACTTCCCATTTATTGAAATCAATCCAATACCTATTTCCATTTTAACAACCATTATGCAACATGACCTCCCTGGGAATGGACCTTTTGGCGAAGCATACTGACCATGGAATCTCATTGATGTACTCAAATCAGAATAGTTCTTCCTACACTCACATGAAACTCCCTCCCCAATACAACTTGTTCCAGTTATTTATAGACCATGAAGTCATGAGTTGCGGCATTAAAGTCACTTTAGATGACAAAGATATTAAACCTCAAGATACAGACACAAAAAGTAATATTCATGTAAAATAAATTTTAAGTCATCTTTCTAACAAGGTGAGTAACACATGAAATCCTTCTATATGTGGAATAAGGACAATCAAGTTACTGAAAAAAAAAGACAATTAATATAAGTTTTATCCAACTTGTGGTACTTAACGCACAAATAGAACTTCTTCCTGACAACAACACATAAGGAAAACCTTAACCAAGAAAGCATGTTTTTATAAACCGTTTTTTGTGAAAAGGTACATGACATTTATTGAAAATAAAATATTACATGAGTCTCAGCCTTCTGGACGGGTGGAGCATATTGTGGATCACCAGGCCTGGGAAAGTTACTAACAAACTGTGCCATATGTTGGGGAAAATATTGGAGAATCAAATTAAATAAAACCAAAACCGAAGGCCCGTGTTTACACGGTTTCCTTAAATCGAATTCGCCGCCTCACCGGAGTGCAAGAGGTTTTGATTGGTGTTCGATTCCCAGGATACAATTGGTTGTTGGTTCAAGCTGCACTACGTTAATCGCCTACGAACTTGTTGTAATTTACTCTATCTCTCAAAGAAATCAAAAAAGAAAATCTTAGAACCGAAAAGAATAAATTTGATGCTAGAAGGAAAGCTTGTACTTTTCTTGTAGTTTCAACCAAGAGATCACTCCTATTTATACCCATGGAGGAGGAGCCAGCTCTTTAATGTATTAAATAAGGAGTTATAGTATTGAAGAGATGAAACTGATGAAATTCAAACGGATGAACTAATGACAACATTGAAGAGAAACTGATGAAATTCAAATGAAAGAGAAACTGATGAAACTGACTTGTATTTTCATGAAATTGATTTGTATTTTCATTCAATATTTCCAACAATCTCCCACATAAATGAAAATTTGAAAAAAAAAGACTAAAGAGAGAAAGAGAGAGTAAAACGAATCAATCCTGCATAGGATATGTAGCATTTAGCTTTGAACCTTCCCTTGTGAACCTATCGGGAATTACTAGCAAACCAGTGGATCTGATGCCTTGAACTATTTCTCCATTTGTGTAAACCAAGACAATAGATCTCACACAGGACCATTCTAGACATAGCGTAGTTCTCAATGTTGTGTTC
>CAIGRF010237893.1:0-33232 GCA_903798235.1 Fraxinus ornus
AATAACGTTTGAGAATTTGTAATATCAAGATCTGTTATTATGTCTATACTTGGTTCAAAAAGTATATCATATTTTGAGATATTTTTTATTCTTGTTCCTAATTTATCTATAATATCCTGTATATCCTTTATGATTATAGATGTTAAAATTCATCTAGCAAAATTTTCTATTAGATTTTCTTTAAAACATTTTAATATTTCTTGAGCTGCATATAATTGTTCCTGATATCGATTTCATTTTCGAATTCAATTTCTTTTTTATCTTTCACAATTCTTTTAATCTTTTATGGTCCTCTTTTAGTTCTAGGTTTTTTCATTTTATAATTTCCTTTAGTCATGATTTCTAAAGTTAATTTGGGAAAATAAACATATTATAGGTTTTAAGATTAAAATTATTCTTTTAGGACTTGATTGTACTTCTCTTTATATTATAATGACTTGGTTGAAAATTCTATGTTTGAGGGGGTATTTTAGGTAGTTTGTAACCTTTGAACAGTCACAGGCTATTATGGAATGGCTATTCCGTTTTTAAGGTTATTTCCACGTATTTTCCCCCATTTATCTTCTTCTCCGTCCCCCAACCTCATCCTTCGTTATTCTCACTCTTCTTTCTCACTCCCTTAAAACCTAAATTTGATCTTAAACTTTCACTCAGCATCATTATCCCCCCTCTCTAGTTCATCACACCCTCACAAATTCAAACAGTAGAGAGAGAGGGTAGAGAGAGAGAGAGAGTGTGTGTCAAAATGAACCCATCAATTCTCCTTACCAACCACCACACCACCCTCTTCATCCCTACCCTAAAGCCCGCAGGAATCCCTCCTCGCCTTGCCTCAACTCGTTTCCGCCGCCACCGCTTTAAAATATCCACTGTGCGGGCTTCCTCATTGGAGCAAAATTCTAGTTCTATTTCTGCCTCTCCATCCAGTATTGCTGTCAAAGCCGATGTTTTTGGGGAGAAGAGAGACCTCACGGGTGTCCATTCTTTGGTCGATGCCATGTCACCGCCTATTCGGATAGCTGGTTCGGCTTTAATCTTCGCAGCTGCTGTTGCAGCTGGATATGGACTTGGGTCTCGGTTTGGTGGGTCTCGTAATGCTGGATTGGGTGGTGCCGTGGCTCTTGGTGCTGCTGGAGCCGGCGCTGCTTATGCTTTGAACTCTTGTGTCCCTGAGGTCGTGGCAGCTAATTTGCATAACTATGTGGTTGGTTGTGACGATCCCGGGGCAGTTAAAAAGGAAGATATTGAAGCCATTGCAAACAAGTAAGTTTCCAAATATTTAAATAGTTCTGTGATGGTCGGTAGTATAATTTTGTGGCTAGATTGCAAAGAATTGAAGAAGTCAGAAGTGGGATTATAAATTATGGATACAAGTTAGATTGGATTTTTCATGAATATTAACTATAAGGGTCCAGTTTCAAGATAAATTGTTTGTTGATATATATCTGATATAAGTATTTATTTGGACACTGTATGCACATTTAGTTGTTATAGGTATTCTGTAGTTTCTCGAACCACAAGGCTGTGATTGACTACCTACGCAGTTTAATTAATCATAATCAACTATTCAAGGTTCTTTACCCTTCAACTGATGTCTGAAGCATAAAATAGATTTTTTTTTAGAGAAGTCATGTTTCGCGAATTGCATAACAAACCCAATCATTATACTCACACTTTCACAATAATTTACACCAATTGCAGCGGTAATAATTTTTCCTCTTTCAGCTTATCATTGTGTTTTACTTGTACTATAATATGTCATTTACGGATATATTATGGAGCTGATCATGGTATATATTTTCTTTTTCTCAACGATCTGCATTTGTTTAATCTTTCAGATATGGTATTACCAAACAGAACGAGGCATTCAATGCAGAGCTTTGTGATATATATTGCCGGTAAGTAAAATTGAGCTTTGTGATATATATTGCCGGTACGTAAAATTGTTTTGACAATAATATTTGTTTACACCAGTCTGTTGGTTGCTGTAAAGTGGCATGCCACACTTATTCTTGCTGAATGGAAATTTTATAAGGAAAGTTGGAGAATAAGAATAGCATTTATTTACAAATGAGAAAATAACGGGGGTAAGGATATTGTATTCAGTTCATGGTGGTGCATTGTGGGGTATTAGGCAAAACAGTAGTGGAATAAAGCCTAAGAATTTACCTTTTATTTCTAGATGTTGTTTGTTGTCTTGATAATCAATTTTAACAATGGCAACATATAAAAATGACTAGGAGTATTTTTTAAACATACTTTACAAAAAGCTTATGTAACCTCTTAAGGAACTTTTTTGTTTTTCTTAGATTTGTATCTGTCGTGCTTCCTCCTGGAGGTGAAGATCTTAAAGGCAGTGAAGTCGAGACCATCATCCAATTTAAAAACTCGTTGGGCATTGATGATCCAGATGCAGCAGCCATGCACATGGAGGTGAATTTTACATGTTTTATTTGATTTTTATGATGAAGTAATAACGGTTGCTGTAGTTAATGAAGTTACTGTAATTCAAGTGTTCAATTTTCTATTTCTCAGATTGGTAGGCGACTTTTCAGACAAAGGCTTGAAACTGGGGATCGGGACGCTGATATAGAACAACGTCGGGTAGAATGTTATTTATCAATATAAGCCATGATATAATAGTTCTAGTGCCGCATTACAGCTGCAAAGATTTAGAGCTTGACCATTTTGATGTTTCCAGAACAGGCATTTCAGAAGCTAATATATGTCTCAAATCTTGTATTTGGAGAAGCATCTGGTTTCCTGTTACCTTGGAAACGTGTGTTCAAGGTTACTGATGCCCAGGTAAGTACTGTATGGCGTATGCATTAATCTGAACAAGTTTACTTAAAAGTTTTGCGGAAAGTATAATTACTATTTATTAATTTATGGGATAATACTCAAATTTAGTGTTGGTAACCTTCATCTCATTCTAGAGTTCTTTTCTTTATTGCTTTTTGTCCATCAGGTTGAGGTTGCTGTTCGGGACAATGCGCAAAGACTGTATGCATTCAAGCTTGAATCAGTTGGCCCAGGTAAATGCATGATACTTTTGTCTTCTTAAATGCAGCAAGCGTCTGCATGTCATAATCTAATAATATTCTGGCAATTTATTGAACTCTTAATTTTTTGCTGCTTTTTTTATTTTTCTGTTAATGAAACTCCTAATAAATTACCATTCTGTGTCTTTTTCTTGAAAATCTTAGTATTTACTATTTCCTGACTTTCATCATTCTAATCAAATAAGTTATTACCAAAATGTTGCTCACTCATTTTACAAAGAATACCATTTTAATTACTTTTGAAGTTGTAATTTGGTTCTATTCTTAACTATAATAACATGTAATGGTGTGTCCATATTTGTGAAATAATCCTCTGCTCCTTGCAGGACACTTTATGTACCATTGGTTTTTTAGGTGTGGTAATATAATTATGCTTTAGAGTAGACCTGCTCGTTTAATTTTGTTTGTTATTGACTAAATTTTATTAATTGACCTAGACTGCAATGTTGACATGTGTTGAAATGTTTGCAGATGTTGATGTCAGCCAACTGGTCAGCCTTAGAGAAGCACAACTCATGTATCGACTTTCTGATGAGGTATCGACTTTCTAAAAAGTTCAACATTATTATTTATGCTCCACAATGTTGTACCAAAGTAAGACTGAGAAGTGAATAATACACATATCTCAATGTGGTGGTTTCAATTTTTTTGTTTTTTATTTCAGCTTGCGGAAGACATGTTTAGGGAGCATACGAGAAAGCTCGTTGAGCAAAATATATCAACTGCTCTGAGTACATTGAAGTCCAGAACTAGAGATGGGTATGTTTACCACCAATTATTTGAACATGTAGACAGCTAACAAGTTAATAGTTTCGAGGGTGTCTGATCCGTATCTCCCTTCTTTTAAAAAATGTTTGTTTGGTCGAAGAGAATGATTCACTAGAAGAGTATACTGAATTCAGTGGGTATAAGTTGAAATAGCCATTATGATTTTTATACATTAATAACAAAAATAATGAACTTTATCTAAAATCAGCCGGTTACTAGTTAAGCCAATGCTTTGCCCAAATCTATATCAGGTGATAAATTTTGAGGGTAGCTACTGAGCACATACTCAAATAGGGATGTGCATGGTACTGTTCTTGCAAGAGCTGGACCAAAACAGTTAAGATATATTTATAGTAGAATGATCAGTTCTCTATGAAAGTGCGCTTATGTTATTTTCTGGGATGCACCTAGAATATGAGTTAAATTATGTGTGTGTGGCTGCAACAATTAGATCTATCTATATAAAATTGTTTACATATATTTAAATAGCCAAAAAGGAAAAATAAATAAGAAATTCAATCTTATTTTAGATTGAACCTGCCGGTTCTTCTTAAAATCGATTATTTATGTTTTGCAATTTGGAAATCGGATTGAACATGCCAGTTTTTGGTTTAGAAAACCAGCATTTACTTTTTGGCCTTTCGGAATGGGATCAAGTCTGCTGGATTAGTTTGGTACTTTGGAACTCACCCACCCCTCTCAAACATAAGCAAGCCATTGAAAATCTTCACAAAAATGGGTTAGTCACATAATGATAGCACGATGATACCTTGCAATTACTTTGTTGGTTGTGTACAACTAGATTTATCTGGCATTATGTTTTACTACAATTTTTATGTTGTGTTATTGGCACCATCTAGATGAATTGAAATATTTCGCAGGCAAAGTGTCATAACGGAGATTGACAAGATATTGGCATTCAACAATCTGCTAATCTCACTGAAGAGCCATCCTGATGCCAGTCGCTTTGCTCGTGGGGTTGGACCTGTATCTTTGATAGGTGTGAATGCTATCTGATTTCTGGTTTCCTGCTTTTGTTAGGCCTTGATGTTTGCTTTGTTCTTCTTGTTTTGATAATATTTGAGCTTTGCTGAAAGTTCCGTAAAAAATTTATCTGTTTCAACTGTTTTTTCTTCAAAAACTTGTTAGTTGGAATTGATGAATATTGTTTGTTCAGGTGGGGAGCATGACGGTGATAGAAAGATGGATGACTTAAAGCTTCTCTATAGAGCTTATGTTTCACATGCTTTAGCAGGTGGTCGCATGGAAGAAAATAAGGTGTTATCTCTATTTTAGATTTTGTAATTTCATATTAACATTCTGTTAACTATAAAAACTCAATATCCCACTAGAAGTGTGTCTTAATTTGTGTTGTTGCTTTGCCAAGTATGAAAATCATGCTGGGGGGATTTTCTCTGTTGTATTATATATACTAATAAAAGTGTAAACATCTCAATATCAAATTCAATAATTAAAAATGTCACCGAGTGCTTATTAGACTAAGATTGATAAAAATTTAAGAGTTATCACTTAAAATGATCACACCCCACTTAACTGTAGTTGAAATTTTAAATATAAGTGCTGTGACTTATCACTGAATTCTGAACTGAATAGTTAACAGGTGAGCCATAATGCACACATGCACATGCACATGACAAAACTGCAATTAAAATAAAGTTTAAAAAAATATGCAAAGCGTTATTTTTCTGTTTATATACGTTAGATGTTTATAAAATCTTTTATTTTTCTATCAGTTAATGAAATATATATGTTGCTAGGGATTTTGTTGCTCTGCATCTTCTATTAGATGTAGCAATGAATTGAATGCAGTGGTGAAGAAGGATTTATGTAGCCGATCTCAAATTTATTGATAATAAGGCTTAGTTTGTTTCTGTAATGTTCTTTGGTAAAAATCAATATGATGGCTTGAGTTTTTTGGTCAGAAGTCATTTTGGTAGACGAGTTTGGTACCTTTTAAACACATTTTATTCAATGCAGTTATGGGGTGAGGGCGACGTATTGTTAATTTTTCAAATGGAAAATGAAAAGAAAGAAACCACAAAACTCCGCAGAGCCAGATTCGTCTCCCAACGTGGTGCACCACCTCCTGCTACTCAAAACACCATTGTCTAGCACCACTACTCAGCAGCCGCACCATTATTCTTCACCATCACATAACCTTTCCTCACTGTTGTCCATATGATTAGGCCACCTCACCCCTTCCCTTTCCCTTCCAGTTATTGTTTTGGGTGGTGGTGCTTAGAATTTGAGAAATGCCAAGGATCATCTTGGATTGTTTATGTGAAGTATTTTTGATCCGTTTTCTAAAGTGATGAAACTTAATCTCCCCTGCTCAATCGATGCAGCTGCTACAACCTGCCATCACAAACTTTTCAGAACCTTCTCTAACAGTTCTCAGGCACCGATCAAGTCCAATACAACATCTAACACAGAATCATGGTGGTCATCGTAGCCATTAGGTTAGTTAATCACAGAAGGCATGAACATTCCATCACCGAACAATTCCTCACCAGGGTTGAATTGTGATGGACAACACATAACATAGGGTGGTGTTGATATTGAGTAGCTATAGATTTGTTCATAGCGGCGGGAGAGTTGTCAGTTCCTGTAATATGTGATGCCTCTGTTCCATGGGCTTCAGGTTATTACCATTCCATTTTTTTTGTTCTTATTGTGGTTTAACTGAGTTGTTGGCAGCTGATGAGCTACCAAGCACCTGAATTTTCTATAATCAAGTTGAAACAGAACATGGACATCTTGTTATATAAATATCCTTACTTAGATGTTCATGTCAGCCGGTCCCAATAATTTATGATTTTTACATACTACCAATGATGAAGATTTTAAATTTCATCGTCATGTTAGTCCAAGTATGTGTTTTACTGCATGACATGTTACTTATCAGCTGTCTACTAGTAAAGGATAGTTATAATAGAGTGAATTAATTATATAACCTAGATTACTACCCAGTCGATGTATGTAGAGGTTAGATCCTCATGAACATTTTTAATTTCTATTTTGATTTTCCTTGAGCTGTATTCATCTTCTTTAGAATGAAAAGAATAGCTATAGTTATGCTGTTATGCCTTTACCTATACTTCTGTCTTCTAGTAAAAATACATGTAAATATCTCCTGTTTCAAGTTTCAACTAATAATTTTATATATACAAGATCTATGAATAACAATATTACTTCATTGTAGACTCTTTGCAAAGTTGCATAGTACATATTGACAAATAAACCATGTACACGTTACTAATCAATAGGGTGTTAGAGATACAAACTTCCATGATTGTTATATCGAACACTCGTACCATGAGTTGATTTTGGAATGAATTATTATCTTTTTCTGGTATAAACATCGACATGGATATGTTCTCTTTTTCTAGACAGTATGTCTCTACCTTTTCCTTTATTTACTTTTCTATTAACTTCATCCTTCTGTTCTTTGCTGCAGCTTGCTGCATTAAACCAATTGAGGAATATATTTGGTTTAGGTAGACGTGAAGCGGAGTCAATTGCACTGGATGTTACTTCTCAAGTATATCGTAAACGTCTTCAGCAGGCTGTATCCAGTGGCTATTTAGCAGCTGCTGATAGTAAAGCAGCATATCTTCAAACTCTATGCGAGGAGTTGCACTTTGATCCAGAGAAGGCGATTGAGATTCATGAAGGTACTATAGGTTTAATTTAGAAGTCTATAGTAAGAGAATCTCTTAAGAGACAAGCTGTGATCGTATTTCTTTGAGGTTTTTACTTGCTGTTTATGTGTTTTCAGTGTACTGGTGCAGTTGTCGGTTAGAAAACTAATTTAGTTTACAAGTTGTGCAAAAATAATATTAACATGCAAAAGGCACTTTTGGCTGTAAAAAATTGATATGTTCATGCTCCTTGAAGGAAAGAACCTTTCTTCCCGGTGTATCGGTGCAAATAAGGGACATTCATTTGTTGTGTCTATGCTGCAGTCACCGTCTAATTTTCGTTTAGTTTTTTACTACGTATGATCACTAAAATGTCATGATATATTTAGTTTGTCTTCTTTGATTATTTATTTGCTATCTGTAAAAAGATTTTTTTCCTTTTCGATGTCTAGAAATTTACCGGAGAAAGCTTAAGCAACTGGTAGCTGATAAAGGAGAACTCAGTGATGAGGACGTGAAAACATTGGAAGAGATACAAATCATGTTTTGCATTACAAAGCAAACTGTTGAAGCAGCTCACGCAGATATCTGTGGCAGTTTATTTGAAAAGGTTTGTTCTTTATATTTACAATGGCAGAGACTGTTATCAAGTTTTAGTCCTGTTCATAAGGAGTATGACGATTTGCATGATGATTGAACCTCCTGGATCAAACCCTGTATCCAAAAAATAAATAACACCTCTGCCTCTCCCCACAATCAAAAGGATAAAAACAAAAAAGAAAAATTGAGACATGAATTTCCTAGATAATTGTGATTACTATTTCTGCTCCTTGCTTGGTTATTTTTCGTTTATAAAATACTTGGGAGCTTCTTGGCTGTGACAAATCTATTTCCAGTTTGAATTTTTAGTGATTTTATTAGTGGAACGCTACAGAAAATCTCATGTCACCCTGCTCTTTGTAATTAATGTGAAAAAATTATTACTCCAAGCTGTTAATGAATTTGTTCTATTGAGAGCCCTTCTTTTGTTCCTTGGATTACAGATAGAGGGTGTTGCACGTAGCTTTATGGAGACTCAACAACACTTTGTTATGCACATTTTATTTCAATGTAAATTTATGAAATATGATTAGTTTCTTGCTTATCATTATGCCCTCATGATTGTTAGTTTCTGATCCAAAATCACTTTGACAGGTTGTTAAGGAAGCAATCGCTGCAGGAGTGGATGGTTATGATGCGGAAATTAAGAAGTCCGTCAGAAAGGCTGCTTTTGGTTTACGTTTAACCAGAGAGGTTGCAATTTCTATTGCTAGTAAGGCTGTAAGTATCTGATGAACCAGGATATCCTTGCCTATTTGTTGGACTACATTCTTAAAGTGTTTCTGATAGCTTTAAATGAATTGTATGTACAGGTCCGTAAGATTTTCATCAGCTACATTCAAAGAGCAAGGGCAGCTGGTAATCGTACAGAGTCTGCTAGAGAACTCAAAAAGATGATAGCTTTTAATAGCTTGGTTGTGACTGAACTAGTCGCAGACATCAAAGGTGAATCAACTGATACTCCACCTAAAGAGCCTATTGAAGAAGAAGAAAAACCAACAGAGGTAGATGAGGAATGGGAGTCCTTGCAGTCACTTCGGAAAGCAAGACCAAGCAAGGGAAGTATAGGAAAACCAAGCCAGACGGAGATAAATCTTAAAGATGACCTCCCAGAAAGGGATAGAACTGATCTTTACAAGACATATTTGCTATTTTGTCTAACTGGTGAAGTGACTAGAATTCCATTTGGTGCTCAAATCACTACAAAGAAGGATGATTCTGAATATGTTTTGCTAAACCAACTTGGTGGCATACTTGGATTGGGTGACACGGAGATTGTTGATGTACACAGGAGCTTAGCTGAACAAGCTTTCAGGCAAGAAGCTGAGGTTATTTTAGCTGATGGACAGTTGACTAAAACAAGAATTGAGCAACTCAATGAGTTGCAGAAGAACGTTGGCTTACCACCTCAGTATTCTCAAAAAATAATAAAGAGCATAACTACTACAAAATTGGCAGCAGCCCTGGAAACTGCTGTTGGCCGGGGGAGGCTTAGCATAAAGGAAATTCGAGAACTGAAAGAAAATGGGGTTGATGTAGACACCATGATCTCTGGAAGTTTACGAGAGAACCTGTTCAAAAAAACCGTTGACGATATCTTCTCATCTGGTACAGGAGAGTTTGACGAAGAGGAAGTATATCAGAAAATCCCGAAAGATCTCAATATTAATGCTGTAAAGGCCAAAGAAGTTGTTCAGGAGCTTGCACGAAGTAGATTATCGAACTCCCTTGTACAGGCAGTGGCACTTCTAAGGCAGAGAAACCACGCAGGGGTGGTATGCATCCTGATTTTTGTTCTTTGGTTCTAGAAGATTCGTTTAGCGATTGTGACTAATAGTTTCTATATGTTCTTGTAGGTTAATTCTCTCAATGACTTGTTAGCCTGCGACAAGGCTGTACCTTCGACTCCATTGTCATGGGAGGTGCCAGAAGAACTGGCTGATCTCTTCCTCGTATACTTGAAAAGTGAGCCGCCGCCTGAAAATTTGGCCAGAGTTCAATATCTACTGAATATCAGTGACTCAACAGCAGAAGCTTTGCGAGCCATGAAGGATAGAGGACTGCCAAATGGAGCAGCAGAGGAAGAGTTTGTATTTTGAATGTTGTCTAATAAAGATTTTTAGGGAAGATTTGCTTGATTTAGTCATTTTTCTGTTCTGAAAATGAAAGAAATTAACAATTTTGTTTCTTATTTATCTGGGACAGGATATAATTTTCTAAAGATCGCGTTCTTTATTATTTGTTTCGATGAGTTAAATTTTAAAAAGCACCAGTCTGTTTGAACATCACCTTAACTCTGCCCATTGAGTTTTATGAATCGGACTGTATGTCCAAGTACTTATATTTGGGGTTTTGCTACTTGTGAGCTCCCTCACAATAGGAGGACCCATGTCCAATAAAAAATTTGTGGGCCCCCTATTGTGAGGGGAATTGTACAATGGGTTGTCAACTCAGATGTATAAGTAATAAAATCCTTATATTTTTAATGTGTTATATCATGCATAGTACCATAAATTTTGGGAAAGTATGTCCTTTTACTCTTCGCAACTTTTTGTCTCGTTTTTCATGATTCAAACTGAAAACGGTAAAGAAAGAATTAAGACGAATTTTGATACCAATTGCACAATTTTCTCTCAAGAGATAGAAGTTATAATTTTGATTCTTAGGATGTGGCGAAAAGTCACAAGGGGCAAAAGAGCATAAACTCTCCGAAATGGACAATACATACGATATTATGACTTGGACATGGAGATTCAATCGTTAGAGGGTATATAAATATAGGGTAATTGGCGCAAAACATTCCTACCTTTGCCGGTTTTTGTTTAAAACATACCTACCTATCGTTTTTTTGGGCGCAGAACGTCCCTACTTTTCACATTTTTGGTGCAAAACGTCATTTTGACCAATTTTATCTCTTGGGCACACGTTTGTTTCTACGGAACCCCCCATTTCGCCGAGTGTTTCTTGCACCCTTGGACTGGTAGACACTGACTCGGATGACTCGGTGAAGAAACCCCCTTGTGAAAACAATAATGATACAAAGGAGCATGGTAAGGCAGAGAAGGCACCTTGGGTTAATCTCTTCAAAGACAATCGTATCTATGATGAGAGTACGAAACTGGAATTTTTTCAGAATCCATCGGATGAAGTGATCATTGAAGAATCAGATATTGATGACATCGAAAAGGTATGGGGCTATGGCCTCGTTGGATACTTCATGGGGAAATTTCCAGGGAAGGCTGCCCTACTCAGAATCTGTGATTCGTGGAAAGTCAGCTATAAGTATTTTGCACATGATAGCGGATGGCTGGTCTTTAAGTTTGATACAAATGTGGATAGGCAATATGTCATGGAAAGTGGGCCCTATTTCGCATATGGCAGACCACTCTTTCTTAAAACTATGCCTAAGCTCTTCGATTTCAGTGATAAGGAAATTAGTATGATACCAACCTGGATAAATCTCCCGGGACTGCCGGTGGCATTATGGAATACCAATGTGTTGGCGAAAATTGTCTCTAAGGTTGGGAAGCCAATCTCTAGTGACAAAGTTACCACCAATAGAAACAGGATTTCCTTTGCTAGAGCCTTGGTGGAAGTGGATGCATCTAAGGAACTTGTCAGGGTGGTTAATATCAAATACCATGATGGCAGTACTAGAGAGCAGGAGATCATCTATGAACATGAACCCAAATTTTGCAACTACTGCAAATTAACGGGCCACACTACCTTTGGGTGCAAATTCAAGCCTAAGGGGAAGCAAATAAATGAAACAGATGAACAGGGGCAGAACGCACATAGTTCTGGGAAATCTGAAAATAATGGAGGTAATGACCTAAGCAAGCCAACAGGTCAAACGGTAAAGAGGATGAACTCTGGACTATCAGAGAAGGCCAATGCACTTGCGGAAGATACTAACGGTCAGGGTAATTCTTGTAAGGGCAGATCAACAGAAGCTACTGCTGTAGCTACTATTGAGAAAACAGCAAAAAGTCGGGCAGTTGATACCTCTGGCAAGGGAACAGGGAGTACAGGGGATAAATCGAATCTGAATGATGAAACCTCAATTGCCACAGATGCACAGAATCAGGATAGATTACCTGGGGAGGTACATAGAGGAACTACAAAAAATTCGGAACCTGGTGCACAAGATGATGACGGTGAAGGTAACTTTATTGAAGTGGCTACCAGGAAAAAAGCCTCTAAAAGGAACAATGCCCCTGATAAGAATACCGCCACAAGTGCACATCATAGTAATCTGACTAACCTGAGCAACTCAGGTGCAAATGACAAACCAAAAGTCAGACAAGGGGAGAATAAGACAACCAAAAACACTAAAGAGAAGAAGAAGGGTGCAAGCCTTGCTTCAACATCATGAAGATCTCGACTTGGAATATAAGGGGTTTCAACCATCCCCTGAAACAAAATGGAATCAGGGAATTCATCAGAAAGTTCGACATTGATGTTATGGGAATACTGGAAACGAAACTTGAAGTATCAAAACTGCACAGAATTATGAGGAATAAATTTACTGGCTGGAAGCAAGCTAATAATTTCAGCTCGCATGAAGCAGGGAGAATCCTTATCATCTGGAATCCTCTGAAGGTTTTCTTGGAAGTGGTTGAGAGCACACCACAAATCATTCACTGCATTATTACATGCAAGGTAACTTCCTTAACCATCCATGTAAGCTTTGTCTATGGTTTTCATACAATTGTTACTAGGAGACCACTTTGGAGCCACATCATGAGTATGAACATCACAGCACCTTGGTTATTGATTGGAGATTTCAATAATGTCCTTAAATTCGATGAAAAAAGCAATGGTTTGGATGTGACACCTTATGAAATAAGGGACTTTGCTAATTGTTGTCAACAAGTTGGACTCTCGGATCTTAGATCTATGGGATGTTTCCTTACATGGACAAATAATTCTACCTGGAGCAAGCTCGATAGAGCTATGGTTAATGGTGATTGGTTGCAAAATGGAGCTCTTGGATTTGCTGAATTTTTACCGTCGGGATGCCTCTCCGACCACTCGCCATGTATTGTTTCAATAATGGAGAAGGAAGGGAGGATAAAGAAACCTTTTCGTTTCTTTAATATGTGGACAAATCATGAGGATTTCTTGCATATTACTCAAAGAGGCTGGAATTTTCAGGTTAATGGCACTAATCAATTTTCCCTTTGCAAGAAATTGTATAATCTGAAGGGTTTATTGAAGGACCTAAATACTAAACACTTTGAGCACATTTCCATGAGAGCAAACAGAGCAAAAATTGAGTTAGAGGAGGGTCAAAGAATGCTTCATGATCAGCCCACAAACCAACACTACCAAAACTTGGTAGCCGATTTGAGGAAGAAAGCGTTTGGTCTTTATGAAGCGGAGCGGAGTTTCTATTTTCAGCAGGCTAAATGCAACTACATTGTCAACAGTGACAAGTGTACCAAATTTTTTCATGACATGGTGAAAAGGAATACTAGAAGGAACTTCATTGCCAAAGTATTAAAGGAGGATGGGAGTTTCACTAATTCACAGGAAGAGGTTGCATATGAATTCACTAAATACTATAGCACCCTACTTGGAGTAAGCAGTCCTAACCTTCCTTTAGATCAGTTTTTTCTAAGTGAAGGGCCCATTGTCACCTCGGAGCAAAGCATGTCTCTTATTCGGGAAATCTCTAATGAGGAAATCAAAGAAGCTATTTTTGATATAGGTGATGATAAATCACCGGGGCCGGACGGTTATACATCATGTTTTTTTAAGAAGGCATGGGGTGTTATTGGAGATGATTTTACCAAGGCAACTAAGGAATTCTTTACATCGGGCTCCCTCCTCAAGCAAGTTAACCATACAATAATTGCTTTGGTTCCAAAATCAAATCATTCTACCATGGTTGGTGACTACAGACCGATATCTTGTTGCAATGTTTTTTATAAAGTGATTGCAAAGATAATTGCTTCTAGATTGAGGCCTATTTTAGGCACCATTGTTGATCAAGCTCAATCCGCCTTCGTAGAGGGAAGGAGTATGTTAGAAAATATTCACCTTGCGCAAGAGCTATTGAGACAATACAATCGCAAACGGGTTGCCCCGAGATGCTTACTTAAAGTGGACCTACGAAAGGCATATGACTCGGTGGACTGGAATTTCTTAAAACAAATGCTTGAGGGGCTATGCTTTCCAACTATTTTCATAAGATGGATTATGGAATGTGTTACCACTACCACCTATTCCGTGGCTCTTAATGGAGGCATTCATGGTTTCTTTAAAGGGGGAAAAGGCTTGAGACAAGGTGATCCACTTTCGCCATTCTTATTTGTCTTATGTATTGAATACCTATCTAGAATGCTCAAGGCCGCCACACATGAAAATGATTTCAACTTCCATCCCAAATGTGGACCATTGAAAATCACGCATCTTGCTTTTGCGGATGACCTTATGCTATTTGCTAGAGGAGATGTGCCTTCGGTCAAAATATTGATGGAATGCTTAGAAAACTTCGGAAATGTCTCGGGGTTGAGAATGAACAACCTGAAATCCAGCCTTTTCACTGCCGGTGTTCATGGACAAGATTTTGAGGAAATCCAAGATCTTGCTAATATTCCTAAGGGGACTATGCCCTTTAGGTACTTAGGAATTCCACTTGCATCTAAGAAACTTAAGGTCAGTTGCTACGCCCCTTTCCTGGACAAAATTGCAGCTTATATTAATTCTTGGACATGCTCCTCCTTATCGTATGCGGGTAGAGCTGAATTGGTAAGAGCGGTGCTTCAAGGTGTTGAATGTTTTTGGCTATCTCTATTACCTATTCCAGCTACAGTCATTTCCAGAATTTGCAGCCTTTGCCGTATCTTCTTATGGGGTTCAAAGAAGCCTCCAGTCGCCTGGAATAATGTTTGCTTACCAAAGAATGAGGGAGGGCTTGGTTTTAGACACTTGAAGTCTTGGAATTCTGCATTATTAGCTAAAGTGCTGTGGAATATTCATCTTAAAAAAGACACACTTTGGGTTCGTTGGGTGCACCAATACTACCTCAAGAGAGCCAACATCTGGGAGATCTCGACCATGAAGGACCAATCGCCACTTTTCAAGAAATTAATTGAAATTAGAGATGTCCTTAAGCAGTTTTCTGGGCAGAATTCGGCTGGACAGCAAACTGAACCTCGAACAGATCACGTTTTCAGGCAGATTATGGGAACGGTGGGAGATGATTTATGCATGACTAAGGTATATGAATTGTTTCGGCCAAAAGGTACTGGGGTTTGCTGGGCTAATGTGATCTGGAAACATTACATCACGCCTAAACACTCGTTTATACTTTGGTTGGGTGCACAGTCCAAGTTATGCACTAAAGATAGACTGCAATACTTAGACATTGACCGTACTTGCTGCCTTTGCAACACACATGAAGAGACAAACAGCCACCTTTTCTTTGCATGTGACTTCTCTTCGAAAGTTTGGAACAGTATCAAGGATTGGATTGGAATTACTAGGGCTATGACAACAATGGCTAGTGCACTAAAGTGGATGAAAAAAGAAGCAAGAGGTACATCTTGGCGTAACAAAGCAAAGAAAATAGCTCTAGCTTGCACGGTTTATTACATTTGGTTAACAAGAAACAGGAAAGTTTTTGAAGATATGAGGCCACACATTGATAGCGTGGTCACACGAATTAAAACACATGTATACAAAGTAATGTTCTCTTTGTATCCAAATGTTTTGATTTCTTTTGAGTCACTTGTAACGAGTTGATTGCTTTGTTGGGTTTTAAGTTCTGTTTGCCCACAGGGGCTAGGCTTTGTTCATGAACTCATTTTGTAAATGCATTTTTTGACTAGCTCGGGTATGCCCGAAGTATCTGTACAAGTTTTTGTGCTAATATAATTCATNCTTACAAGTCCAAGTCAATTCATCTTGATTATCGTGACAATGCTAACGTAAACTCCGTTCTAGTACAACAGCCTAGGCAAGGAATAAAACAGCAGTGTAGAGAAGACACCACTGCACATGCCCTTCCTCCGCCCAAAAGTGTTGGCTTCACTGGTGGAATCCGCCGTTTCAACTCGGTCCATTCTTCTAGGTCGCGCCGCCCATGCCCAGATCATTAAGACTCTGGGTCTAGGCCTTGATGCTTTCCTCTCCAATCACCTTATAAACATGTATTCCAAGCTCGACCGCCCCATCTCGGCTCAGCTTGTCCTCTCCCATACGCCGGCCCACGTTCGCTCTGTCGTCACCTGGACCTCCCTCATCTCCGGTCATGTTCAGAACGGTCATTATGACGCTGCCCTCTACCACTTCTTGAACATGCACTCGGACTCTATTCATCCCAATGACTTCACCCTGCCTTGCCTTTTTAAGGCTTCGGCTGCAATTTGCTCTCCTCACCTCGGCCAGCAGTTCCACGCGCTTGCTATAATACTGGGCCTGATCAATGATGAGTTTGTTGCGTGCAGTGCTTTCGATATGTATTCCAAAACGGGCAACTTGACACATGCGAGCAAGCTGTTTGACGAGATGCCGTACCGAAATATTGCTACCTGGAATGCGTGCATTTCGAACGCGGTGCTTAATGGAAGGCCTCTCGAGGCCATTTATATGTTTATAGAACTCTTACAAGGTAATCAAGAGGCTCCAAATTCGATTACGTTTTGTGCATTTTTAAACGCATGCTCAGATGGTGAATTGCTGGTGCAAGGGCAGCAGTTACATGGCTACGTAATTAAAGGAGGGTACGAGGCTGACATTTCGGTCTTGAATGGGTTGATTGATTTTTATGGCAAATCTCGAGAGGTTAAGTTTTCTGAGCAAGTTTTTGATAACATGCGTGAGTATAATGTGGTGTCATGGTGTTCCATGGTGGCAATTTATGAGCAAAATGATTTGGGGGAGAAGGCATGCGAGGTGTTTTTGAAGTCGAGGAGAGAGGCAGTTGTGCCGAGTGATTTTATGGTTTCGAGCGTGCTCAGTGCATGTGCTGCACTGGTTGCACTTGAAATGGGGAGAGCAGTTCATGGTCTTGCGGTGAAGGCTTGCATTGAGGAGAATATATACGTTGGAAGTGCACTTGTGGACGTGTATGGTAAATGTGGAAGTATAGAGGATTGTGAGAGAGCATTCCACGAAATGCCGAGGAGAAATTTGATTTGTTGGAATGCATTAATAGGTGGATATGCTCATCAAGGACATGCTGATATGGCACTACAATTGTTCAAGGAGATGACAACTTGTGGGGACTCCCAAGCAGTGGTGCCTAATTATGTAACTTTTGTGTCTGTGTTGACAGCATGCAGTCGGGGTGGGATGGTGACGATGGGGATGAATATGTTTGATTCGATGAGGGGGAAATATGGGATTGAGCCAGGGGCGGAGCATTATGCTTGTGTTGTAGATATGCTAGGGCGAGCTGGGTTGGTGGAACGTGCTTATGAGTTTATAAGAAAAATGTCCATACGTCCAACAGTTTCGGTGTGGGGGGCCCTTTTAGGAGCTTGTAAAGTGTATGGGAAGCCCGAACTGGGGAAGATTGCAGCTGATAATTTATTTGAACTTGATCCCCACGATTCTGGCAATCATGTTTTACTTTCAAATATGTTTGCTGCTGCAGGTCAGTGGGAAGAGGCCAATGTTGTTAGGAAGGAGATGAAGGATGTGGGTATTAAGAAGGGTGCAGGATACAGTTGGATAGCTGTTAAGAACTCTGTCCACGTTTTTCAAGCTAAGGATACATCACATCATAGAAACTCTGAGATTCAGACAATGCTAACTGAGTTGAAAAAGAAGATGAAGGCTGCTGGATATGTTCCTGACACCAGTTTTGCTCTCTATGATTTAGAAGATGAAGAGAAAGAATCAGAAGTTGGGTACCACAGCGAGAAGATTGCACTTGCATTTGGCCTCATTGCCCTCCCTCCTCGAGTTCCTATAAGGATAACGAAAAATATCAGGGTTTGTGTAGACTGCCACAGTGCATTAAAGTTCATATCTGGCATTGTTGGCAGAGAAATTGTTGTTAGAGACAACAATAGATTTCATTGTTTCAAGGACAATCGATGTTCATGTGGAGATTATTGGTGAACAAGTGGCGTCTTCTGTTGTGATCTATACTTCTCAATGGGAGCTTTTTCTACCAATAGCCGTGCTCACTGAAACTTTAAGGTCAATTATCCTTCTTCTCTCAGTTTTTGGTTGCTAGTAGTTGAACATACAAAATTATGGTTTGAAATTACGAAAATTGCAGGTTGATGGCATACTCTAAGGGGCTAAAAATCTTTTTGTTTTTGCTCTGGAAATGCTAGCCCAGGTATTCAGTTAGTACATTATTTCAACATACATACTTTTCTAATCTGCAGGTTGTAGTTGTTGTCTTGGTGTTTTTCTTTTCCTTTTTCATTTTAAGTGATTGAATGCATCATTGTTTTTATGTTTCCTCATTTCTAAATATATGTAATTTTTGGATGACTGCCAAGTGATTGTGTTGCCCATATCTTGGATATTTTATCAACCTAAGTACATGGCGTCTTGATGTCCTCAGATGAGTATGATTTTTTTCCCTTTTATGTTATTCTCTTGAGTATATTTATAACATAAAAAGCAAAGGTTTCAGTATCTCTTTACCTTATTTGTCCTGCTGGTTTTTGTTGGCCTTTTCTGTTCCCAGATATATGCCAAATTATCACTACAACCTATGGATTATGATCCTCGCTCTTTCTATCAGACCTTATTGTTTCTTTATTTTCTTCATTAATATACTTTAATGAGTTTTAATCTAGTATTTTTTCTCTAACGCTACTCAGAACATCTTTAATAATTGTCACATGTTTTCATTATGTATTAACTTGTTGTATTTATAAGTCGTTATCTGTTGATTTTTGCAATCTGTTGCTTTACTCAAAACTCTTAAGCTTGTTGGTTCAAGGGCAGGATATTATAGGATAAAACATCTTAGGATTGATAATCTAGAATTTCTTTTAATTGGAAAATTTGTCCATTTGTTGTATTTGGTTTACCAAAGATATATCATGGGATCAAGGGAAGGGGACTGGAGTGGTGGACGGCTGGGCATGGCTAGTTGGAAACTGAAAGGGGGCGAAGGGTTTTTTTTTTTTTTTACATGACATCACAATGTATTACTTAACTCAATTCCATGCATGATTCGCCATTCGGCTCATCTTTTGAATAATTGCATTTTGGTCCTCGAAGTTTCATTTTCTTTCAATTTGGTCCTTTTTCCCTCTTCATTCCATCTATCAATGTAATCCTACAGACACAAATTGTATCGAATTAAGCCATATTTCAACATATACATCGACAATTTTTCATATTTTGTGGCTTAAATAAGTGCGCAAAACGCACTATCAATGCGTGTAGAAGATGATAATGATAAAAGGAAAAATTAATTCTAATAGGTCATGGGAAAATTAATCCTTCACTTGTCCTCCTTGCAGGATGAAAGATCCCAGTGCAATGTTGGTTATCGATCATGCCTCATCCCCCTCAGTGCATATGATTGGAATATCGCCTGTTTTTTGATGAACTATCTTTTATACATGCTTATGAACAGGAAACATTTTTTTTAGAGTCAGCATCGTTTGTGTTCATTAGTTTTGATGGCTTTATCTATACCATCCAATGTCTAGCATCCGATCACCAGCTATCTAGAGTCAGGCCTATACTTCTAAATTTTTAATATCTGATATATATGATTAACAAAAAGAAAAGGGGAAAAAAGGAAGAGAGTTTTTATTAACAACTTTCTCTTGTAAAATGCCATCTCCGTAAGCTGAAAATAACACAAGATGCTATTGGAGCATTGAAAGAGAATGTAGTCAACAAAGATCCTTTCGTCTCTGAAATCTTGTGAGATAGAATTCCGATTAACAAATGGGGTATGACAGCCTTTAATTAGGTGTCGAAGATTGTGAATGATGAATGATAAGGTCAATGGAGTTGTTCATAAGCTAGCTCAAAGCAGACCCCCATTAAATTATAGCAGCTGCTGCACTTCTTAGGGAAACTAAGGTTGGATGGCTTTTTAACAGTTGGATTATTGTCCTCAGATCTATCAGGATTGTGATTTATTCATAAAATCAGAAATAATTTTTGAAGGTCCAGTAATAAATTTATAGATTTCAAACCTGGGCGGATTCAATTATGATTCAAATTTGGTTCGGTTGGATTCTAAAATTCATATATCAGTTATGAGCATTAGTTATTACTCATTTAGTTTAATTTCATAAAATTACTTCTTAAGAACAGCGGATTACATTTGAAATTCGTACCTTTATTCTGATTTAGATGCTGACCTAAAAGATTTGCCCCACATTTTAAGTACTAAAAGGAACCGTTGTGCGTTCTCCCCAAAGTAAATAAAAGGAGAACACTGTTTTATGCATTCTCGATTTAGTTGTTCATTCCTTTTGTCTTCTCAGGAGATTTTTACATCAATTGTCTTTAAATACTTCTACATGCTGTATGTTTTCGCTCTCAACAAGTTAGATTACTATATGGCTGTACGTTAGAACCCATTGTTATGTATCAGAGATGGTAGAGGAATTGTTTGAACCCTCCTCTTACCTGAAAGTTGATCCAGCTTCTACAGTTGCGTGAACCGTATTTCCTAAAGATGAAGAGTTCCAACATTGAAATCGTGTGTATAAGTTTAACTCTCATTTTTCATCTCTTGTGGAAGTTTATACAAGCATGTGTTCACTTTATTGCCACTACAGCACTGCCTGTGGTTGCACCACTTGGAATTATGGGCAGGGAAGTTCTCAATATGCAACTGGTGTGCTTCTTTATATAAAATGTTTTCCTTTCCATTTCCATCTAGCTTTCAACTTTTCTCCAAGCTGAGGACTGAAGAAAAGGGGTACAATATCAGAAAGGAGAGAGGCATTGTTGGAAGCAAAGGTGAGCTCACACTAGATCAGGCCCTCACAAGATGACTCTAGGACTTTCTCATGAACAAATGCATTTCTCCCTCAATTGCTTATCAAAATTTGTCTCTTACAATTGCTCAACTCTTTTGAATACAAAGGCTAAGACTCCTATTGGTACTTGTACTGAGTATTTTATTAAAATTCATTCATGAATCCTGTATCTAATTTTTGTTCCATGTATATATGAATGCATGGACTTCAAAAATAATTATACTTGACATGGAATATTATTAATCTTCTAATATTTTCCAATTCTTCTCGTATATTCAAAGATACATAATTATTTTGGACTACCAAATAATTCTCTTCAACATTCATGCAAGTCTAGATCAACTTCCAACATCCCCCTTAAACTAACACTAAACTTATCAAGCAACTTTCTCACTTTTTTTTCCTTCTATGTAGTCACATTCAGAAATATTGACTTCACATCCATTTGATGACACTTTCCGTCCTATCGAGGCGCTGGTGCAGCAATTAATCAAAATGTCTCTGATCTATTCACTGGTTCTTAGAGTTGTCTATAATGTGTAATAACCAATTTTCTCTAATGAATTGGAGTAGAAACCAACTTTCCATTCTCTTCAGTTGTCACGAACTTTCTCATTTCTTTTTTTATTAGTATTTTGGACCTCATGGTGCCTTTAACAGGATTGGTTTTCAATTATCCAAGTCCTCCTTAACTAGTAATATTTTGTAACTTTCCACAAGTGTGCTGCCATTATTTGCTTTGGTTTCTGAAAAAGAAATAGGTTTTACGTTGAGAAAAAAAATAAAAAATTATTGGGATTGTTCTGGTTGTCATTATTATTTTGTCCTTGATACATCATATTGTAATATGGATACTACAGCTAGCTTATACCTTCTCTTATATGATGTCTGCCTATTATGAATAGAACCATAATATCAATAAAGACTTGTTGATGATGTTATATGGAAATCTGTGGTTTTGACTATTTTTTGGGTAGTTTTGATAGAAAGGAACTCCTGAATGTTTGAAGAAAAAGTACAACTGCTGGCAATTTATGGGAGAGCAAGGTTTTGGCTTCTTTACAAGCTTCTTAAATATGGCTCATGAAAGTTCGATAAGCTTATATGGATAGCCGTGATTTTGGCTATTTTTGACAGAAAGCGACTCCAAGAACAACTGCTTGGCGATTTATTGGAGAGTGCAGTTTTTTTTTTTTTTTTGGTTGGTTGGTTGGTGGAAGGTGCTATATTCTTGAATTAGTTTTCTTATATTTTAAGAGAACTCTTGGTTCTATTCATGTATGTATGTTTATACCTTGATTGGTAAAATTCTATTTCTTGGACAAGAATTCTTTTTGGGTATATTCTCTTGTATCTCATTCCACATTGCATTAGACGTGTTAATGTGAATTTTTTGGACTTCATTCACGTTCAAACAAGATTTTTCAGATGTGCATTTGTCCTGGTTTTCATTGAGACTTTTTTCAACTTATAGCCCGATTTTTTCGATCGAACTGGCCTATGGTATTTATTTAACATTGTTTTTTCGTTAAGTTATTGCGAATATTGCAATAGGTGATTTGACAGCCTCAATAGAGAATGAGAGAAGAGAATGAATCTGCCTCCCATTAGAAAGTTCCAAACTTTGGGGGCTTTGCAAAATCATTAAGTATTATTGACCACAGTACAAAATTAAGAAATAGAGAGAAGATGGGGGCAGTTAGCAGATTCTTATGGACCTCTGGTTCACATTGAATTATGCCTAAAGTAATTGCACTATAGGTCGTAATGTATTCTTAGTAACAATTTGGTATTCAACCTTTAAAAAGGAGCAATTACTCTTCAACCTTTCACTTTAGTTGCGAATAATTTTGTAGAGATGGTATTCGGATCTTCGTTAAATAATTACATGGTCCTAATAGAAACATGTCTCCCTGCAAATAAATGAGAAGCAAAATGTAGCTTATAAGTTTAATAATTGAAATCGTGAGTTCATGTTTGGCTAATTTTTGTAAATTGTTCAAAATTGGTCAAACATTTTTTTTATATATATATACACATTTCTTTTCATAGAATATCCTCAGCTTCACAGAACTTAACGACTATGTGATGATTTTAACAAGATTTATACGTTTTAAATATTAAGGTTGATGGTGCAATTATAAGGAATGACTAGCTTCTTTTAAAGATTGGAGACCTATATGCTTCTAGAGCAATAATAGATTGGGACCAATGCTGCAATTTTCCCTTATTTAAGGGATTAAGCCCGTGTTTGGTACACATTAAAATTATCATCCTCATTTTTCTACTCATTTCAATCACACATTTTTCAATAAAATGATATTTTCAATCACATTAATAACTGTTGACACCCTAAAAATGCAGCCCAAAATTAAAGGCCCAAGATGAGAAGCCCAATTAGGGAGTCCAAGATAAAGGCTTAGGAAGAATTATTGATGAAGGTAATAGAAACCCAGGAACAAGGAGGTGCCATCGCCCAAACTTGCGGGAAGCTCAGATGCTGAACGAATGAAGGGTCATGTGATCGCCAGAGCGATGGTCCTATTATCGCTCAAACCCTCGAGTCGTCCATGGTGGGGCACATCTAAGACATTATGGTCATCCAATCCAGCAGTTATGGAAGCAGTTATTGGACAAATTCGACATGCCCCACGATTCAGAGATAGGAAGTTAAAAAGGAAGAGTGATGGCAACAATTGTGAGATAACTTCTCCCCAACAAGTTGATCATTATGAAGAAAGTGGATAAGTTACAAAATAATTGAGTAGTTTCGAGCAGTTCTATCATCTAACAATCATTAAGGGAATATAAAAGGAAGTGAAGATATAGAGAAAAAGGCCCCGAATCAAAAATTCTCAACAGAGAATATGTAATTTTATTTCCTTAGTTTAACTTTAAAATCCTTCTTTCAGTACTCGTGCATTNCTTTAAATTCCTTCTTTCAGTACTCGTGTGCTTGCGCCCCTTGGAGGCATTTCGTCTATTTCCAATTGTAAATCTTCGCCAAGTAAATACACCCCTTTTTGGGACTTTGTCTCAAGAGGTTTGTCCCTTACACAATCATCTGATCCCTTTTAATTGTTAGCGAACTAAAAAAGCGCGAAACAATAACTTTTCCTTCTTTTTCAACCATACATTCTCCATCAATCTACTATTCCAGAATACATTCTTCCAAAATAATGTGGCTCAAGCACACCCTAAAATTTGAAGTTGATTCTACGTCGCTCACCTCCAGTGTTGGTGCTTTGACCATAACTTATAAATACAAAGCTTTAATTTTTAAAAAATAAAAATAAAATCTAAAAGTAAAAAGTTTTTAGTTAATAATATTTTTAAACCCGACATAATGGAAAAAAAAAATGACTATAATTTCTATTGATCATAACCATTATTTATAACAAAAACTCATTTTTTCGTATTTGAGCCTTTTTGAGAATGATATTATTAAGATAGTCGTGATTTTTATGATTAAGTGCTTATCATTTAGCATATATTTCTCTTATAAGATAATAAGATACAAGACAATATTTCCAAATTTTTAGACCTAATCATCCTGTATATTTCTACGTAAACTCAAGTTCTTTTAAGATTGTGCATAGCAATTTTTATTTATTACTTTGCAAGAACTTTAGGGCATGTTTGGGTCGAATTAAAATTTGATTTTAATCTAAGTCAAAGTCAGACAATCAATATTAACCACATATTTCAAGGGTCCCACATCTTTTCAACCACACATTTCAAAAACTTTTATTACAAGTAACTAAAAATCTAATTTTAATCCCCACCAAACACCCTCTTAGAAAGCCTGCAGCCCATTAGTTTTTGTGAGAATGTTTTCCATTTTTGTTTCTCGTCCCCTTTTTTTATTCCTTAATTGATTCATTTGCATTGAACAAAACAAAAAATTAGAATAAGTTTAGACTTACTAGAATGAGGCAATGAGCAAAATGTCAATGGTGGGAGCAAAGTGCTTGTACTATATATTTGCATGACAGCAGCTAGTTGAACTCCATCTTCACCAGGCACAACACATAAGTTGATTCTTATAACATAATCTGCTTGAATTCATGGCAAGTAGAAACTTATCCTCCTGCTTTTTCTTCTTCATAATTTTGTGTCTTCAGCTTAGAATAAGTTGCTCGCAATTGTCATCTAATTACTACTCCACTTCCTGTCCAAAAGCTCTTCTCACCATCAATGCAGCCATAACTAAAGCACTGTTTAAGGAACGTCGCATGGGAGCCTCATTGCTTCGCCTTCATTTCCATGATTGCTTCGTTAATGCAAGCTCTCTCTCTCTCTCTCTCTCTCTCTCTCTCTCTCTCTCTCTCTCTCTCTCTCTCTCTCTCTNTGGGGCCCTCACATGTCCAATTTTATAAGGAAAATATTAATGGTATACATAATCCTTAACATAATGGTGTCCATAATGGACGAATACGTCCCCCCTTCCCAATAAGGGGGCCTTCATGTGTCCATTATTGGAGCATTTCCCATTTTATAAAACTGGCTTTCGCTTTCCAACCTGACCTAGTGCCCAAAAAAGTGAGGCGTATTTTCGCAAGAACACACGACGATTTAGAGGAAATTGAACGATTTGCTACTCATCCAATAATATGCATGTATACTAACTGTTAAAGTGGTTTTCATTTGTGAATTTTTCATGGTTTTTGTGCATGATTTGTATCAACAGGGATGTGATGCATCTGTTCTACTAGATGATACAGCAAGTTTCACAGGGGAGAAAACTGCTGGACCGAATAATAACTCGTTAAGAGGGTTTGAGGTTATCGATACTATCAAATCTCAACTAGAGTCCTTGTGTCCCCAAGTTGTCTCCTGTGCTGATATTCTAGCAGTTGCAGCTCGGGATTCTATTGTTTCGGTAATCTCCTCATCCATCCTAATTTCTTTCGCGTTTTAATGCCTAATCGATCATAGAAGTGTAAAACTGGACTTGGTCGACCAGTACAACATACTGTGCCAAAAGCCAGCTTGTCTACAGAGACAAGCCATGCTCGGCCTCTCCATAGGCAGCACGGTTGAACTGTTTTACGCACCTAATGTTAATCTATACTAAATAATGTGTCAAACACTCGGTTTACTTATATACAATTGAAATTAACTACGAACAACACACAAAAAAACCACTAACAATGTTTTGATTGGCTGTTTATTTCGAGAAGCTGGGTGGACCATCATGGGTGGTTCAATTAGGCAGAAGAGACTCAACCACTGCAAGTTTAAGTGCTGCAAACAGCGAGATTCCATCCCCTCTAATGGATCTCAGTGATCTCATCTCAGCCTTCTCAAACAAAGGCTTCACTTCAAAAGAAATGGTTTCCCTTTCAGGTACTAGGACATTCTGTTATTTCCCTTCAACTCGTCCCAATAAATTTAAGGTCAGCTATGTGAATTTTTTTTCACAACTCCGTTCCATTCATTGCTGATTGGTACTACTTGTAAACAGGAGCTCACACGATAGGCCAAGCGAGATGCATGGCATTTCGTGACCGAGTCTACAACGAGAGCACCATTCTTTCATCTTTTGCAACATCCCTGAAAACTAACTGTCCAAACACAGGCGGAGACGACAATCTTTCACCGCTGGATGCAGCAAGCCCTTTCTCTTTCGACAATGCTTATTTCAGGAATCTAGTCAATAACAAAGGTCTCTTGCATTCTGACCAGCAACTCTTTAGTGGTGCTTCAACAGATTCTCAAGTCACCACTTATAGCACCAATCCTGCATCATTCTGTGCTGATTTTGCTAGTGCAATGATCAAAATGGGGAGCCTTAGCCCACTTACAGGGAACGACGGTCAGATCAGAACCAACTGCAGGAAGACAAATTAAGCTTGGACATGAAATCATCTTTTACTGCATTTTTAGACTATTAATGTACCAAATAAGTGGATATATGCATATGTAAGTTTGCAGGAGGGAAGTAATTGTCTGGATGGATAATATTAGCTTTTACATTTGTAATTTCTGGTCCTCACATTATTGACAATAAATGTTTGTTTTGTGTGTACAAATATCGTCATTGCTTTGCTTTATTTCCTCAAACAACATCAGGAATACTGGTAAACACTAATTAATAGCTCGCGAATGCACAAACCGAAGATCAAAAACTGTCAAGAATTATATCAAAACATTTCAGCCGAAAGAGGAAAAAGCAAGCAGTTAGTCTTTCCGTAAATACAGGCCTAAGAAAACATTTGAGTCTGCCATGAACTAACATTATATTCTTATGAACCAGAAACAACTAATCATGAGATTTGTATTTGGATTACTATACATCTCATAAGACTAAATGCATAGCATATAGGAGAATCAAGAATTACAACCAAAGGAATTTATAGCTTGCTTGATCATCATAGATCATGCTCGGTAAATGTTGCAGATTGCAGTACTAATTCTTTCACGATCTTCTGTCCATAGAAATCCATTACATTCTCAGAAGCCAAATGCTTATCCAGTGTTCAGTTCCATCAAAATTTCGTAAGAAATAAATGTTACCATTTGTAGAATGGAGACCACAATTCACTGGTTAACCACAAAGGGATATGCTAGGACAGGCTTCTTAGATTGTCCATGATCAATTTTCAAGAGTTCTGCTGCATCCTGATTATGTACTAATTGAAATAACAAGAACAAAAGGAGAAGTGAAATTTGAGATGCGATTAAACTCAATGCCTTGATCATAAATCCCGAAAATCCCTTCCTCAACTTGATCATATATACAAGTGCATGAAACTCACCAGTTTGTTAAAGTAACTTGACATCATTTGAAGCTAAGCTTCAAGGCCTCCAGGCTCTATTTGTGGAAAATGTTCGATACAGTGTCACAAGCACATATGCAATGTATGTCTAAGCCCACAAGGATGGCCTTTCGCGCGCACTACAACATTGCATACA
Organism: Fraxinus ornus; assembly: GCA_903798235.1. Taxonomy (NCBI): domain Eukaryota; kingdom Viridiplantae; phylum Streptophyta; class Magnoliopsida; order Lamiales; family Oleaceae; genus Fraxinus; species Fraxinus ornus. The sequence continues at coordinate 27,943 of CAIGRF010237893.1, forward strand.
TTTTATAACATTTAAATATAGCATTCTTGTTGGTAATACTATAAAATAAAAATGATTTTTATCTAAACATGATATAATAACATTCATTAAAAGGCCCACTAAATCAAGGAGCCCAAAACATTTCCTTTTATGTTTATGGCGAGTTTTTTCTTCTTATTTATGCACACGTTATATCATTCACGGGACCTAGTGTACTCCTTTTGCACAAGACAGTTTCTCCAATATTTGGACTTTAACTGTTCTTGTAATTTTTTTTTTCTTTTTCCTTTTCGTGTTTATGTTGTTTTGAACTCAAAATTAAAGAATTGAATGAATATGTTTGCAATTTTATGTTCATTGTTAGTTTGTACATATATATAAAATTTAAATTCAAATTAGCAATAGAAAAAAAGAAAAAAGAACGCTACTGAAGATGTAAACATGACGATTAAATAATGTTATTAAAGTCAAAATTATAATTAAAAAAATGCTATTAAATTAAAAAGATTGTAAAAAAAAAAAAAAGCTATAAATACTAAAATCACGACAATAACAGAATCCTATCTAAAAGTTTTTTTTATAGCACCTTATAATAACATTCAAAACGTTATAATAGAAATACGATTTTTAATAACACCATTCATAATAGCTTTTCGGTAAATACTATAAAATGTGCTAAATAATATTCTTTGTAAGCTATAGACGAGTTGATATGTTATAGTGGCATGATATTGGATTCAAAAGTAGTCAATACAATTCTCCCATCTTCACAAGTGAAGTTCAAGACAAATCAATTTTCTAGATTCGAGGGCTTCATGGAACCCACCCGTCAACGAGAATCACTATAATATAAAAGAGCCTAGGGAGTCGGCTCCACGTGTCGCTCTTTGCCATCGTTGTAATTCTTTTTTTTTTCCCACTTTTTTCTTAGTTTTCGCACGATACACCAGCTGTCCAATCCTTTCCTTTCCTTTTTTTCTTCTTTTTTTTCCCACTTTCTTCTTCGTTTTCTCGTGCCTGTGCGCGTGCTCACGGATTGCCTCCAAATCCCGTTAATTTCTCTCTCATTTTTCCTTTCCTGTATTTGTTTTCCTCAGGAGAGAGAAACACTAAAATCTTTCTTATTTTTTTTTCTCTCTCCTTTTCTGGGTTTCAAGAATCATGTCGATCATTGACAAGAATTCAACCCAAACAAACCTTGAATGCTTCTTGGATTGCATAACTCCAACTATACCATCTCAATTCTTATCTAAGGTATGTTTTCTTTAATTTTTATGGGTTCTATTTATTCGTATTGCTTCTTTGATTAAAGCGTTCGTTTTATTAAAATCAGATTGAGAGGAAGAAGCTGAATAGATTATGACATCAATGAGAAAGAGAAAAAGTGGATTTTACATTGAGGATCTTTGGAATTGTTATGATGAATGTAGTGCGTATGGGGTTGAAGTTCCAATTAGTCTTGATGATGGCCAAAATTTAATCCAGTATTTTGTGCCTTACCTCTCTGGTATACAAATCTTCACCAGTAATGGTTCTGTAAACAGTTTAAGGTAATTCCCCGAGCAAATTGGGTTAGCTTTTCACATTTACCAGTTGCATGAATTGATACATGCATTTTATCTGCAAAAAATCCCCAATTTGTTAGGCCTAATTTGTTAATTTTGTGTGAATATCAGCAACTTTTCAACGATATCTTTTCTGTTCACTGGTTGAAAGTACTTCGATCAGCAGTAAGGTAAATCAGTTGTTTATACTTGCTTTTAGTTGAAAAAGAACTACTCATATATCATGTCAATTACTCGTAAAATGCATCTAGACCATACTTGATCATTGTTGCTCGAAAATTGACTTATAATGTAAACTTGGATTCATTATAAATGTTATTTCATTTGGTATCGATGGGCTAGGAATTTCAAATGCTTGTTCAAAATATGTATTTCATACAAAATTTTATCTCTTCTTATTTTCTTCCTATTATTTCCTTTCAACTCTATTCTTCTGGGTGGCAACTCATTATGATTAAGTCTCTCATTTCTTCAAATCCCATCATTCGTCAATTTATTTTATATTCTGATTTACGATCATTAGAAGCAAACATGAGATTGATGAGTTAATTCCTTTGATACGTGAAAGGATAAGTGTTCCTTTCTAAAACGGTAGTCTTGTTTGGACTTTTTGGGCCGGAAAACCACCTCTCCTACAATATCTGAAGCACTACGCAGAGATGAAACCAATGGTTGGTATACAGAGTGCTGTTTTCTTACCAAGTGTCAATACATGCCAATTAGACCATGCAAGAATACAACAAACCTAGAGGAATATGCATGACTTGCTAGAATCCTGCAAAACACATAGGAGTTGTTAAATCGCACGAGCTAACCTACTACATTTAACATAATAAAACTAGGTTAATGGATCTTAATAAAGGAAAAAGGAAGGAAAATATTTTTTTAAATTCTTCTGACATCATTGGAGAATTTCTGCTGTAATTAATGAATATTTATGTAAGAATTTTGGCATGAAAGTTAATGTGAAAACGTCATAAATGCTTTATGCTATCCTTAATAATACTTAAGTTGATGCACGAGTATCTTGAAGAAATTCTCCAAGAGTATGTGTTGTAGATATATACTTGATCTGTCTGCTCATTATTGGTCTAGAATGAGTATGAACTCTGATTTGTAGAGTTATTCTCATTATTTTGTAATTTTCATAGCTTTTAATTAATCTACTACCGTCAATGTTATCTTTCTCCTAATCCTTATTTTTTGTTCTTATCTATAGTAACTAGAGGCTTGCACCATCTTTTGGGTAGGGGAATGTTAAAGTCTTGTGTTTGATATTCTATTAACTACTACGTGTTATCAACTAATTTCTATCTCAGTTCCGAGATTTATCCACTTATAGGTACCCCCACTGTCGTCCCTCCATTCTTTACATTCAGAATAGGATTGCTCAAGAGACTATTCTTTTGAAAGATGAGCCGTTAATACAAGCTCAATCTTGGATGACTCGTGCTCAGGAAATGGATGCTTTTCATTTAACTGCTAATCTGAATTACAAGAACGGACAGAAAAATGTAATCAACCGTGGTTTGGTTGTCAAACACAGGTGACTAAGATATAGATATTACTTCAGTTGTCAGATGTGAAATTAATTGTTTGTGCTTAATCTTCCATTGAATCACATTGATTTTTTTTTTTCATAATTTTAAATTTTATTTGGTTCTTTATATGTCCAACTAGACAAATGTGGACCTCTATATGTTTTTCGACCCTCATGTTGCACCAATTACTTGATCAACTTTTCCAAGAATTTCTGTGTCCAGCATATGTGCGATGCAATGCTATATCCTGTTCATTCTACATATGGTAAAAAAAATCGTCAATGAAGATTTTTTTTTAATATATGTTGGATAAACACATTTATAATTTGTAATTGTGACGACTAGTAAATTATGACTGGTGCATGGATTGCCTGTATTATTTGGGGACAACTGAACCTAATGCACAATCTTTTGTCAACTTTTCTCCTTTCTGCTGTCTATATTTTTCAATTTGACTTCATAATTGCCCTTAGAAAGGGAATATTCCTTTGGATGTTTAAGCATGGAAATAGTGCCTCCAATAGTATCCTTGCGCTTTCCAGCACTTTAGAAAAGAAATTTGGAGTTATTTATTCGCTTGCATTAAAATTCCTTTTTAATTGCCTTTATTGGCTCTCGTACATGTGCATTTTAATAACATTCTTTTTGCTTTTTCTTTCCTTTGGGTGGAGGTTAGGATGTGGTGATTTTAGCTCCCCATCAAAGGCAACAAGCAGTGACAATAACTAAAATTATTGCCAATAAATATGTGGTCGGCTACATGAATCCTCTCTCCACTCCATTTTGTTCATCATTGCAACATGATCTTGCCCCCTTTCCCCCATCCAAATAAAGATGGCACGATATTGATGTGATGAGGGTAGTAGCAGTTACTAGAGATAAACAAAGTTTTTTTTTTGCACTTTTTCGTGATGGTGCTGCTATTGAGGAAGACCAAAGCCAAGTCATTGAGCCTTTCATGAACGACTCATATTTTGCTCATTAATGAATGATTGAACCTAGCACGGAATCTATTTTCGTATTTCATTTCATGGTATTGTGGAAGATGAAAATTATCTTGTTCATTTGTATGTTTTGGTAAACACAATAATCACTTCAGTTCTGATTTGTACTTTACAATTTAGTTTTTTAATACTTGGAAGAGTTTATTATGAAGCATCTGCTCCTCTGGCGTGCTTGGTAGTTTATACTAATAATAATAGTGATAGGTCAAATTTGATAGTTTGTGATGATGCCTTATGTTGTAGTCAATGATAGTTTGTGAGGATGCAATGATGTCTGCCTATAGTACAACGCTCTGATGTACACAAGATGCATACAATCGACTTGTGAGGCTCTTCCATTGATTCTAAAAATTACTCTTCTTTTTTCTAGATTGAGCATGTTCAAGGGCTCCAATTTGCTCTATCCCTACTTGAGATGCCAACCTATGTTCCTTCTGGACAAGTGCAATCACTTGTAATGCATTAACATGTTTTACAACTCAAAATTAGTGTAAGTATGATAAATGTGCTAGGTTCTATCGAATGGGGACATCATTGTTGTTAGAGAATTCGGGAAAAAATAACCCATTCACGCTTTATCATATGAAGGAAACCATCGACCAACATCAATTCTAAAATATAATCATTACTATTTTATAGACGATAATCACTAATGTGTAATGCACGTTTTCCTCACTAGTACTCAAAAAAAAAGATGTTAATTCTAATACCTTAGAGGTACAAGCACACTAGCTAGAAGTCACCCTAAAAACTGACTTGGAAAAGCTGCTTGTAGGCCTAGTAGACGCGCGTCGACGAGCAATGGGTCTCCAAAGTCATGTTCATCAGGAAGCGTTAACACGGCACATTTATTAATTTTCGATTGAACTCTTCATTTACATGGAGAATAGTGAAAAAATTATATCTTACTTGCCCAAATCAAGTTTTGGATTGGATTTTGAAGTTCAGCAGAAATCAAATCACATTGAAATATGCAATGAAATTTCGTCATTTTCGTTTCAACAAAATATAATGCATAATTAAAATAAAGAAATAACATATATGTTAAGATTTGAGATTCCATCTTAAAAGGTCAACCTTGTTAAGAGGAGTAACCTAATCTTTTATAAGTTGTTTTATATTTTCATCTTTATTCGATGTGTGATTCTATCCCTTAACATACCCCCACAAGATGGTAGCTCATTTGAGCATACCAATCTTG
>CAIGRF010237950.1:0-19943 GCA_903798235.1 Fraxinus ornus
TTTAATAGACACTTTTTATATATAGAAAGATATTAAATCAAACATGGGCTTAATTGGATGAAAAGTGTCACCGGTCAAGCCGCGTTACTTATAATGGGTAAAAGTGTTAAAAACAAATGATTGGGTACTAATATTGAAAGAGGGGAAGGTTGGGGACTGTAATTACAATATATCCTAAATATAAAATGCCCAACCTTCGGCTTCGTCTCTACATCTCTAGTCCCCTTCAATCTCTCCATTGATCTGATAAGCAGGTACGTGAAAATCTTACCTTCTAGATCCAGATTTTTCACGATCCGATCTGATTGAAATCTCATTCAGGTCCAATTTTCTCTCTTTCACTCTCCTTCTGGCTTTATTGATTTGAAAAGTAATGTTCTGTGACAGTCTGTAATCTGTCAGTATATATGTAGGTATATTGGATTAAATATGTATAATTATCAATCTGTAATCATACATTGCATTAGATCCGGGTTTTCAGTTTTATGGAAATGCATATTTCTGTTTGAGCTTGGCTTTGTGTCCGCGAAAGGTTTAATTAGCCTGAGTTTTTTTTTTTACATGTATTTTCGTTCTGTGAGATTGTGCTTGTGCTATTGCAGGTGTGAATCAGGAACAAATTTATTTGCTGTTATAGGATTTCTGGAGGATCAATATGGTATTTGTTTTAGGCTTTTGGTTGACATTCTTTAGTCTTTACCTAAGATTTCACTTACTTTTGACATTTATTTTGTATGTCTATTGATTGTCACTGCCATTGTTGATGCAGGTTGTACTTGCGGCTTCTATTATCAGTAAATCTGGCAAAGGTAGTTTCTCAGTAGATATGATTTTTTAAATTCTATTATTGACACTCCGAAATTATATTCATGGACACCATCTTGTTCAGTTATGCTATTGGATTTTAGAAAAAGAACGGGTTTTATTGCTGTATTTTCCATCTGCTAATGTTAATGCTTGAACTTAGAGAATTTGTTTATGTATTCTAGAAGTTGGCACATAAAACCATGCCGAATTAGTAGTTTTAAGTCTAAAGTTGATCCTAAGCGAATGTTTTTGTTTAAATTCTCCTTTGCAATAATTAGATTTATTCACAGTTGTTCACTTGAAAATTGTGATGCACACTTTTAACTGTATCATTTTATGTCTTTCACAGCACTCGTTTCAAGGCAATTTGTTGATATGTCTCGTATACGTATTGAGGGATATCTTGCAGCTTTCCCCAAATTGGTTGGAACAGGAAAACAGCATACCTACATTGAAACTGAGAATGTGCGGTATGTTTATCAGCCAATGGAGTCGCTTTACTTGCTTCTTGTGACAAATAAACAGAGCAATATTCTTGAAGATTTGGAGACATTGAGGCTTCTCTCAAAACTTGTATCCTTTGTACAATCTGCCACTTATTGCATTATTCTAAACTTACCGGTAGTTTTGACATTGCATCTGCTTTCCCTTAAGATTGGTGATGATTTTATTTTATTTTTTTACATTCTTGACCTAGTGTTGCTTCTTTGATTTGGTTAAAAGATTAAACTTGAAAATTTGGCTTGCTGATTTATCCATATGCCTNACTTATAAGTTTTCAAATTAAAATTTCATTTTGTTGGTCGAACGAGCCTGTTTAGCCCCGAGTGGGTGTCTGGTTTTTAAGGACAGGTTATTAAACAGAGCAATATTCTTTAATATTTGGAGACATTGAGGCTTCTCTCAAAACTTGTATCCTTTGTACAATCTGCCACTTATTGCATTATTCTAAACTTACCGGTAGTTTTGACATTGCATCTGCTTTCCCTTAAGATTGGTGATGATTTTATTTTATTTTTTTACATTATTGACCTAGTGTTGCTTCTTTGATTTGGTTAAAAGATTAAACTTGAAAATTTGGCTTGCTGATTTATCCATATGCCTAACGCCAAGATTAGTGATATTTTTTCTTTAAGTAGTTATCAGTTTCTTCTTGTGTACAATTCGTTAGTGAAGTCTCCTACGCATGATGAATTATGAGATTCTATAAATTGCAATATTGCATAGTTGAGTTGTGTCAGAGATTCCCTAACTATTAATAGGTACCTGAGTATTCTTACTCCCTGGATGAAGAGGGCATTGGCAAGACTGCTTTTGAAATTCTCTTTGCATTTGATGAAGTCATCTCTCTTGGGCACAAAGAAAGTGTCACTGTTGCACAAGTCAAGCAGTACTGTGAGATGGAGAGTCACGAAGAGAGATTGCACAAGTTGGTCTTGCAAAGCAAAATCAATGAAACCAAGGATGTTATGAAGCGCAAAGCTAGTGAGATTGACAAAAGCAAAGTAACTGCTCGCAGAGAACTAATTTTTATGTTGCATCTTCCCACCATTTTTGATTTTTTACTAAAACGATTGCTATCGTTATTCTGTGTAAATCCTTTGTAGATTGAGAAGAACAGAGGTGAGAAAGGAGGGTACATGTCTTTACAGTCTATGGGTTCTGGAAGAATTGACTCTGGCTTTGGTAATGACACAAGCATTAGCATATCGAGTAGTGGTGGTTTTGGAAGCGGTTCTGGCTTTGGGTTAAGCACTGATGTGGATTCCTTCTCCACCAATTCCAAAGGTTTGTGTTTGTTTTACCTCATGAAGATAAGGAGCTTTTCTATTTGCTCTGAATTGTGAATAAAGATTGTACAACTTGTATGTGAATTCTCTGTGGGTGAAAATTAGCTTCCTTTTGGAATATAATCACTAATTGGAAAGTTGAATTATTTAACTACATTATTAACATTTCAATATTATTTATTGAGTTTAGAATGCAATATTGAGATGTATTATTCTGTGTAATCATTTTGCCTTTTTGAAAGTAGAATGATCTAGATTTTTTTTTTGTCCTTTTCCTTGTTATGATTATCTTGTAGTGTGTATCTGCATTGATTTATAATGCGACAGTATAAACAAATTGGAAGTCAACCTATCGTAGTTGAATACATTTACCCTTGCAAAGTAACTTTACTATTGTTATTTGTTTTCATTTTTTTTTTTGGTAAGTTTCTCCTTTGGAACTTCTTACTTTTTACAGTGATAATATGTTTACTTTTTCTGTGTCGTTGGGGGTGGAGGTGGGTTTGGGGTGCAATGGTGGCACAAATACTAAAAACAAGAGAACTTAAATCTACCTAGAGGCTATTATAATCCCATGTAAAATTTGACCTTATTCATTAGACATTTTAAACATTCTAATTTGAGAAAATCAAGTATTTGAGTTCAACTCTGATTTTAGAGTTGTGGGGGTCAGTGTTTTGCTCCTAACTTTGCTTACATTTTTGATGCTGCTGATCATGATAATCTTCTTTTAGAAAATAGAAATTTATTTGATAGAATATGAGTAAACAGGCGAAATAAGATTAAAGTTGTTCTTTGCATTAACAAACATCGCATGAATATTTAATAAAATTTTGTATCAGTGCTGAAGTTGTTCTTTGCATTAACAAAATCGCATGTATTTAATAAAAAATTGTATCACTGCTGAAGTTCTTGAGCTAGCTTCTTTTCAAAATGTGTATGCACTTGGTCAAGATTTAATTCATAAAACAGACATCATTTTTAGGAAAAGATATATGGAACTTTTATCTTAAATTATCTGCAAATGTTGTTTACGATGTATTTTTTTAGTATTATCACAATGAAATTTTTGCCGTTGCTTCCCTTAACAGTTGCTTTGGACAGTCAACAGCTGACATGTACCATCTGCCCTAATGTAGAATAGCTATCATTATATAAATAATATATGCGTGATGAACCATAATCAACTAAAAGGCTCTGGAAATCTGTGGTGGTTAGATCTCATGTTGTTTCTTGTGCTCTCTAAATTTAAATATTTGCGGTGATAGGCATTGGTTAGATATAGTTGCTTTCTTACAGATTGTGCCAGAAGATCATGTTGTTGATTAATGTGTGTGATCAGGTCGTCCACCGGCATCTGCTACAGTTCCACCTAAAGGTCTTGGTATGCAGCTAGGAAAAACACAAAGGGCCAACCAATTTTTGGAATCTCTGAAAGCTGAAGGTGAAGTTATTGTTGAAGATGTGAGACCAAGTGTTGGCCAGTCGAAACCAACTGCTCCACCACCAACTGATCCTGTTACATTGACTGTTGAAGAAAAGCTTAATGTAACTTTGAAACGGGATGGTGGTATAGGCAACTTTGATGTTCAGGGTACCTTGGCGCTCCAAATTCTTAATCAAGAAGATGGACTCATCCAAGTTCAGGTTCTGCATCTTTGCTTCCTTATGCCTCTGCTCCTTATACTCGCTTCCTTGTAGATGCATCCATAATCATTCACATGCTTGTTTTTAGATGTGTTCACAATACTTCTTACTTCTTATTGTATCAGCTCATACTCTCAAAATTTATCTAATAGCATGTTCTCATTTTGGCTTATTCTCAGATTGAAACTGGTGATAATCCAGGAATTCTTTTCAAGACACACCCCAATATCAACAAGGAATTGTTTTCCAATGAAAATATTGTGGGGCTCAAGGATCAGAACCGGCCATTTCCCAGTGGGCAAGCCGGTGAAGGTGTTAGTCTCTTGAGATGGAGAATGCAAAGTGCAGATGAGTCACTTGTACCGTTATCAAGTAAGCTTGGTTTTTGTGGTCCCACCACCCCCATTAAGAAAATGGTATATGATATTTTTGTCTTTAGCATTGATCTACTTTACATCTTGATGAGACAGTTAACTGCTGGCCTTCTGTTTCTGGAAATGAAACCTATGTGAGCATGGAGTATGAAGCTTCACAAATGTTTGATCTTCAGAATGTTGTCATTTCTGTACCTCTTCCAGCACTTAGAGAGGCACCAAATGTACAACAGATAGATGGGGAGTGGAGGTGAGGCTTCAATTTAACTTTTCATTTGGGTGAACTACACTTACCATTGGTGTCATGCAATTCATTTTTTTAGGTCTCATTTTCTGAGAGTGGCCCTGATGAACTGGAATGGTAACATATGATTGATATTTCTTATGCTCTGCATGGTCCAAGAACTTTTCTGTGTCCATGCTGTGTTTTATCGGACAAATACTCCTGTCCTAGATGCAGACAGTTGGACATATTAGTGACATGGAAAAACTGCTTGAAAATTAAGAATGATGACAATTGTTTGATATTCAGACCTGGTCAAATATGGAAAGTAACCTTGCATGATGGAGTATTATGTGGAATTTTAATCTTCCTTTGGATTATATCACATTGATTATTTTTTAGCATAATTTTAAATTTTATTTGGTGCTTTATATGTTCAACTAGACGAATGTGGAGCTCTATATGTTTTTCGACTCTCACGTTGCACCAGTGACTTGATCAACTTTTCCAAGAATTTTTGTGTCCAGCATATGTGCTATGCAATGCTCTATCCTTGTTCATTCCACATATGGTAACGAAAATCGTCGATGAAGATTTTTTTAATATATGTTGGATAAAAACATTTATAATTTGTAATTGTGAATTGGCTGTTAAATTATGACTCTGGTGCATGCATTGCCTGTATTATTTGGGGACAACTGAACCTGATGCACAATCTTTTGTCAACTTTTCTTCTTTCTGCTGTCTATATTTTTCGATTTGACTTCATCATTGCCCTTAGAAGGGAATATTCCTTTGGATGTTTAAGCATGGAGATAGTGCCTCCAATAATATCCTTACGCTTTGCAGCACTTTAGAAAAGAAATTTGGAGTTATTTCTTTGCTTGCATTAAAATTCCTTTCTTATTGTCTCTGAAAGATCTCTTGCATATTGTGGATGCCAGTCTGGTATATAGGATAAGATTGGCTCTCGTACATGTGCATTTTAATAACATTCTTTTTGCTTATTCTTGCCTTTGGGTGGAGGTTGGGATGGGGTGATTTCAGCTCCCCCATCAAAGGCAACAAACAATGACAATTTTTTTTTTTTTTTTGATAACCATGGATGTCCGGGCCAGTTTGAGCGCACTTCGACTAATCTCACGGGGCCCTGAAGTTTACAGCCGATACTCACCTCAACGCCCTGAGGAAACTCGAACTCATGACCATTGGGGAGCAAACCCAAGGCCTGATCAATTGAGCAACCCCTCAGGATTAATCTTTTATTTTTATTATTTTTTTCTTTTAGAGAGGAAGTTTCAATCCTTTTTATTTATCTTATTTTATAGGATTTCAAGTCAACCTCTTCCTTTAAGTTTGCAATTGTTACTCAACCAATCACCTTTATAACCAGTCTATGTAGCAGCTTGCACTGGATACGCCCATGGTTTAAAAAGGCGAGTGAGGCCCGCCTCACCGTGAAGTGCATGCAGTATGCCTCGAGGAGCGGTATTTTTTAGGTTAAAAATATGAGGCTCACTTCTAAATCTGAGTCGTGAGCCCTCATGGAGCATGAGGCGTGCGCCTCATTTAAAATTTGATTTTTCAATTGTATGAAAAGAAATTAGAAATGGTCCTTCTTAAAAAAGAATAGGGTCCATTTAAAAAGGCATTTGGGCCCAAACAAAACAATAAAATGAGTCACATTGCAATTGGTGGATGAGGAAGATGATTTTGTAGAAATTGAGAGTAGCGAAGAGGAAGATGATGGAGAAATTAGATTTGATGATGATTCCATGAACAATGCTAGTAATAATGATGATAGTGTAGACTATTATGCTTTTTTTTAGTTTAAACTACTACTTTTTTTCCATTGCAAATTAAGTGATTTCCAACTTCTGTAGTGCTTTTTTTTTTTTTGTTAAACATCTTATTTCTTTAGGTGGACTATATCTCAATATGCTTATGACCCAGCACCGGCTAGCCCCGCGGTCGCCTGTGCTGGGTCCACTGGGAAGAAGGCAGCCAGCGCCGGTTAAGAAATTTTCTTTTTCCTTTGTTATTTTGTTTCAATTCATTGTTTGCCTTTGGGCCTTTTTTCCAAACAATAAGGCCCAATTAATTAGGCCAATTTACAACCCATTAACCACATACAAAACCAAATTGAGCCTTACAAACAAATCCCCAATTCCAATTGAAATCCAACAAACCATAGAGGGCGACGACCGGCGATTGCTGCCCAGCTGCTGCGTGCTATGTGCCTGTGCGTTGCTGTCTCCGGCCATCCGGCGTGACTCGCGTGAAAGCGTCTCGATCCCAGCTTCGCTACCTCAGCTCGCTGGCCTGTCAAGGTGAGTTTCTCTTTTTCTTTTTCTTTTTTTTTTTGTTCCTTGTGTTGGGTGGTAAATTTATTTGATTTATTATTTATATTTTATAAATTATGTTTATGGAATATGATTATATGAATGCGTTTGTGATTTCTAAATTGAGCCCGTAGGTTGTGGAGTTTGTGATTTTGAATTTTGTGAATTTGAAGCTTGGGGATTTTGTGAATTCGAGAATCTAAGAATATTGAGGATTTTGTTGTTGAATGTTAAGGTTTATGATTTATGAAAATTGGATAATTTGTGAATTTGTGATTTATGATTTATGAGAAATGAGATTTATGAATTTGTGATTTATAATTTTGATTTGTGAATTGGGAATTTAGGTTTTTAGGAAATTAGGGATAAGTGAAAAAAATTTAGGTTTATAATTTTTACGTTTTAGTACGTTTACATATATATTGAGTAGTTTTTAACATTATTTAATAAACGATCTTGTTCTTACGATCGCTTATTGTCAACGTTGACCGATCAACATCTGTCCGGGCTGAGTTTCAATGCTGGGTCCGCCACTGGCTATATATCTTATTTATTATATCCTCCAACTTTTATTTTTTTGCATTTTTGTATAATTTTATAATTCTTTTACTTAGATTTTTTGNTTTCCAACTTTTTTTTTTTTTTTTTTTTTTTTTATTTTATAAATCTTTTAATTTTTTTTTTTTTTTTTTTTTTGTGAGGCTTACGCCTCAATCCGCCTTGAGGCTTACGCCTTGCCTCGCCTTTTTAAACCTTGGATACGTCAAAACAATTTCGATCAGTCCCCATGCTATTTATTGTCATTTACTTCCACTTCAACAAACTGATGAACGTGCTCATTTCTCACTCAATACTTCCCAACAAACTGATGAACGTGCTCATTTCTCACTCAATACTTCCTTGTTTTTTTCCAGACCAATCTCAATCACAATCCAGTATTGGAAAATCCTCTTAACAGCCCAACTTTGGTACGCCTAAAAGATCCTAGAACAGTCCTGTGAATTTTTCTTATAATTTTTTTCTGTTGATGAACAAATGCCTGACTTATTTAACCTAAACAGACATTTAGACATTGTCTCCTATTGTCCTTGTGGGGAATCAAAGTCCAAAACAATGGATATAGATCACAAGGGTTCTTATTACATCTTTGATAATGTTAACTAAGTGGCATTCGGATCCACACTAATTTTTAAGAAACCAATCAAAAAACTGTTTATATACTGTTATCAAAACTACATTCTTGAAAGTAGAGTGTCTTATTGACACATAATTCACTTTAAATGAAATGTCATCAGACACGATAAACTAAAGTTGTTTTACTGAACAGGTTTTCAGACCTTGGCCCCTATATTTAAAATGGAGGGTGGAAAAACATTCATACATTGCAAAACTAATATGCTAAGTGTTCCTTCATCCGCTTCACCCCTCCGGTAATGGTTTTCTTGCAAAACATACACTCGATGTAGACGTATGACTTTTTATCACCTCCTGTTTTTTCAATTTCTTTTCCATACTTCCAAGCTGGATCCGTTCGATTATTCTTTCCCATCCTACAATACAAGAAAAAAAATTAGTAATGGGATTACTGAAACTGAATTCTGGAAGTAAGTAACATGTCTTTCCCATCCTACTTATCTAATTTTTATTGGAATCTAGATTCTGGAACTAAGTAAGTAACATGTCTAAAACAGAAGCTGAAAATTAAGCTCATGTGTCATGTCATGTAGTAACTAGTAAGTAAAAAATATAGTAAGTAAAACATTAAGCTCATGTCATATAGTAAGTAAAAAATTCTGGAAGTAAGTAACATGGTGGAAGCTCATATTCTATGGGTGTAAAAATAGTCTGTCATGCCAGAAAATTAAGCTCATGTCATATAGTAACAGAAGCTGAAAATTAAGCAAGAAAGACTAATAATTAGATGAAAAATGGCAGATATGCCGTCGAGAATACACATAACAGGGAAAGAGCAATACCTACATGAAAGACTGATAATTACTGGTGAATTTAATACATGATTATAGCCATGTGATTTCGGATATATATGCAGGAAAAAAGACAGTAGCAAGCAGTTTTTCGGATATATATGCAGGAAAAAAGACAGTAGCCATGTGATATATATGCAGGAAAACAGACAGTAGCAAGAAGAAGAAGAAGGAGAAGAATACCGGATGAAGAAGAAGTAGGAGAAGGAGAAGGAGAAGAAGGCAAAGAAGGAGAAGAAGAATACCTGATGCAGAAGCCGGCCAGAAGACTGGAGCATGAAGAAGACGGAATTCTGACTTTTCAGTTCTCTTCATTTTCGGTCTGCATATATCATATATGAGATCTACGGTTTTAGGTTATTGTTGTAACACTTGGGCCCACAAAATCCTTTTTAATGGGCCCTTTTTTTTTAAGAAGTGGCAAGTCAGATTTTTACTAATAAATTTGATACAGAAAAATTAAAAAAAAAAAGACACCGAGTGAGGCGCACGCCTCATGCACCGTGAGGCGCATGCCTTGAGGCGTGCGCCTCAGTTATAGAGGCGCTTGCCTCACAATTTTTGCCTCAGCAGAAGCGCCTTGAGGCAGCAACCATACGCCTCATGTTGAGGCGCGCCTCAAGTCCGCCTTTTCATACCATGGTGATGAGGGTAGTAGCAGTTACTAGAGATGAACTAAGTTTTTTTGCACTTTTTTGTGATGGTGATATTGAGGAAGACCAAAGCCAAGTCATTGATCCTTTCATGAACGGCTCATATTCTGCTCGTGAATGAATGATTGAACCTAGCACGGAATCTATTTTCGTATTTCATTTCATGGTATTGTGGAAGATGAAAATTATCTTGTTCATTTGTATGTTTTGGTGAACACAATGAGCACTTCAGTTCTGATTTGTATTTTACAATTTAGCTTTTTAATACTTGGAAGAGTTTATTATGAAGCATCTGCTCCTCTGGCATGCTTGATAGTTTATACTGATAATGATAGTGATAGGTCAAATTTGATAGTTTGTGAGGATGCCTTATGTTGTAGTCAATGATAAATAAGAATCTAGAAGTAAAATGATCTAAGGTAATGTAGAAAGACGTGAAAGCTTGTAGTGAAAATAAACAGGGCTCAACTAAACGAAATGAAATTAGTGATAGAATTTTCAGTCATTGGTGTCAAGAATTGGGTTTCCTATGGCAATTGCATTAGGGCCATCATGATGTCTTGGTACTGTAGACTTCTATTTGTTTAACTGATCTTCCAATTTTAAGTTCTATTCACATATGGAAGTGTTAAGCATTTCCAATGATGTTAAATTGCAGATATGATTCCAGAAATTCAGTTTTGGAGTGGTCTATAGTTCTCATTGATAACTCAAACCGCAGGTCAGCTTACAATCATGTTATTCTATTTTTACCTTAGACTGCAAATGTAGTTTGCTTACTTGGTTTTGATTGGATACTTGGAACTTTGCAGTGGATCTATGGAATTTGTCGTCCCACCTGTAGATACATCAGCATTTTTCCCAATTTCTGTCCGATTTACGGCGACAAGCACTTTCAGTGATCTGAAGGTTTTTCGTCCTTTCCTTTTATCTCAGCATCTTGCCATTATCAACGAATACTTTTCTAAAAAGAAATTTAATGTGCATTCCAAAATTTTTGCTTGTCCTCCCATACATCAAAAATGTATTGCCAGTTTGTATTCAACACTGAGATTTCATCATAGTTTACTCTTTATATATGAGCTGTTGGGTTGACCTGTTTATGTTATAATGATCTCGAACCTGCCAGATCCAGTCGATCATGGTCTTTTGGTACCCTTCCCATTTGTTTCAATAAATTTAGTTGTTTATTTATTTGAAAATAGCCGATATATGTACAAGGTGGGAAAAAATGAAATCAAATCAGCGCCCATTTTGCTGTACAAAAATTCCATAAAAGGGAACAGAGTGGTCCATGAACTCTCTTTGAGAGAGTTAAGTCAGCTGGTTAGTTTTGTATTCTACTTTTTATTTCTCATTTAGTCGAATGATAAGTTTGGTTTTGGCCTATAAAAAAATTCCATCTATTTTGCACCCTTCCAGCAAATAGTTATTTTCTACCTACTGTGTCTTGAATATTACGCGGTGTTCCCCAAACAACGGAAAGTAATAGACTGTTTTCTAGGCACGCTGCTGCTAATAAAAACGTGGTTTTCCTCATCTATATGTATTTGTTATTAACTAGTTTCTATTGCTTTCGGCTGTTTGAAGGAACCTCCTTTTTTAATACTATTAACCTCTGCAGGTTTTAAACATTATACCATTGAGAGGTGGAACTCCACCCAAATTTTCTCAGAGAACAGTGCTGTCAACGGAGAATTACCAAGTGGTTTGATAATTGTCACTACAATAACGTCCGACTTCCATTATGATTTTTGAATTTAAATCACCAACTCTGCACTTCTTTCATACTTTTGTTTCACATTTTGTGGACTACTTTGTAGTGATTATGTACTGTAGCTTGAACCTTGATATTTTCTTGCGAGGATAGTTCACATATGATATGATGAGAAAGAAGAATGGGTTTTCATTTGTATTAGTTGTTCACATTGATGTTATATATACAATTTTTTTTGCTGGTTTCATGGCAATTTCGTCAAGAATACTTTAGCACATGAAATACTTTGCCAATTGTGCCCAAGTATTGGTGTTTGGATAAAGACATGACGATCCAATATTTGAACCTTGACGCATATAGGTGTTGCCTAGACATGCTGAAGTTCGCAAGTTTTGAAGTTTGATCTTGTTACCTTGTTACTCGTTACGTCTTTTAAAACCTTGGCTTGCTCTTGTTTACTTGAATGTAACAAGCAAAACTTTTTGGCTCTAACTTGACTTTATTAATGGCATGTCAACTCTTAAAACGGCAGTATCTCGCTTGGATTAAAAATTGACAAATGAACCGTTCAATTTCATTTAAAGCTCAAATGAACAAGTATTTAAATTTCAAGATTGATGTACTTGAACAAGTTATCATCTTGAAAAAAACATTTTAAAAGGTAATATTTATAGATTTTTGATAAAATAAATAAAAATTATTCTACACGTACAGGAAACGCCTCACAAAACATTTATAGGAATTCAAACAAATGACGCGCAGAGGAACAAAACACAAATAAATGAAAAAGGAAAATGACCTTACAAAACCGTGAATTTCTAATTTCATTCACCATTTCCCCCAAAATAAGCCCTGCCACTCAGCTTTCTCCATCTCCGGCTAACCGCTCGGTGTGCACCTTCAGTCACCGTGTAAAGACGAAAGCCCACCAAAACTTGACATAAAACCCATATTTGAAGGCAACAGCGCCAAACCCAGATGACATAACTTCAGCTTTTGGAGACTTGTTGAAGAAAATATGAGCTCCTGGAGCAACTCCAGTAGCACCAAGAACATTCAAATTGAAGCTTGCTTAGTTGGTTGAAGGGTGTTAAATTAGAGGCAGGCTTTGAAGGATGCTAAATTATATGCAACGACATATGGATGCTATTTATGTAATTTTGTATTGAGGTACAGGAAAAGAGCGCTAGCCATGAAATTTTGGATGCTTGCGACATTTTAAAATGATGTCCCTTTCATAAAATTAAAAAAATATATTTCAATAATATTATATTATCGTAAAATTATGATATTTAAATACTATTTTTTTTCAAATATCGTAAATAAGAAAAGTACAAATAAAGTTCAAAAGCCCTTCTCAAACTTTATCAAAATTCATGTCATTGACAAAGAACCATTTAAGCCCCTAAACTTTGCGTATAATTCCATATGAGAAAACCTTAAAATCAGAAAAATCAAATATCACTGCAAACTTTGAAATACAACAAATCATGTAAAAATATTTCTTATCGCAATTCTAGAAGCAAACTAATTAATTAAACTTTCATTTCTAGCAAATCTTGTTCAATAGATATCAAAGTTAGGTCATTCAATCGTTCTTTTAACATGATTGATTGTAAATAAGACTTTAATAACTTCAATTTTGAAAAATTTCTTTCGACAGATGCAACAATATTAAAATAGGACCAAAAATTCGTTCTTTTGAATCCAGTTATATGATATTAATCAATTCAAGTAAGATGATCACAATATGCTTATAAATCAGCATCATCCAATGTGTTTAACTTGTCAAAAGAAAATATAGATCCAAATTTCTTTCATTTGAATTGAATTGAACGAACTTTCGTTCAAGTGATCCAATTGCTTGATCAATGAAATAATTGGTTTTGAAAGAATCTTTAAGTGATTGTACATCCTCTACAATAACATTTTCATCAAAATATTTCTTCCTATGAATTATATTTTTTCCTCTTTTTTCTTTTCATTGACATTATTTAAAGCATGATACTATTTAAGAAAATTATAGCTAATCAATTAAATTATTCTTAATTTTAGTGTGTTATACAATTGCATATCATTACCAAGTCAAATGCATACAATTAATAAATAAATAATTTATAAATGAAAATAGTTAAGCAGAACACACCGAAATTAGCTATGAAGGAGCTTGAACCATCTGAATCATTTTCCTTACTTTAATAAAAATGTCTTTGTATGATATGTAATTAGTAATAAGAAATACAACAAAGTTAAATAAAAATCATCATTTGTTTATTCTTTTAATTCATTTTTCATAAATATTCTGTCATTTAACTTAACATAATAATTAAGATTTTAAATTTTAAAATTAATAAATATTTTAAATATATAATTATACACACACACACAAAATATATATATAAAAAAAAAAAGAATTGGTGTCCTTACATTGATAAAGCCATGTGTGGTCGTTCAACTCGCGCACCTTCAGAGTCATCTCTACAGGAAAATCCAGCACTGATATGGACCTTGTATTCACGCTTTTAGTAATATAACTTGTAATTGTGCCTTGAGTGATGTCCAAATGCTATATTTCCCTTCTTGATGTTTGATCAAGACAGATTCTTGATACGGTTTTCTTATCTAAACAGGCAAAAGATAAGGCTTCAAAAACACAGTTAACAAATTCCAAGCAGCGCACCTAATTATGCAATGCAACCTAAAATTAAACAAAATGTAAAAGCTTCCAATAGCCAAACTAATTACGATGTATGTTCTTCGCTGCTTTGGCGCCGGCTAGCGGTGGAGGTTAGTGCAGCGGCCGGTTTCACTTTGGGTGGGAGATGGTTTGAAGGGTGGGTTTTCTTTGGACCTGGGGCAAAAATTAAAATTAAATTTTTAATAAAAGTTGATTGAATTTGTTGTTTAAAAGTTGTGGGTCTCATAGAATACGTGATTAAAATTAATGGTTGACTTTGACTTGGATCATTACAAACGTAACCGAATTCCTCTTTGCTCTGTAGGACCCAAAATTCATTCGACCCTTTTATCCACAGGAGGAAATCAAGTAACAGAAAGAGAGAGGCTGATGTGTGTGTAGAAATAGAAAATCAATCTCAATCAGTGTTTATTGTTTATTAATTACTGACCATTTCTCTCTTTTAACTTCCACTTTTCTCTCATTTGAATCTGGTTGTTGTTGATATCTCTCAGTCCCCTCTTTGCATTGTTCTAGTTATATATCATCCCCGCCTCATCCCCGACCTGCCGGTGAAGTAATTCTAACATGTCAACAGAAGGTGTCATTGTGGAGGACACAATTAATTCTTGTAGGTTTGCGCCGGGTTCACCCAAGAATAAGCTAAAATTCTTGTGCAGCCATGGTGGCAAGGTTCTTCCCCTGCCGGCTGATGGCCACCTTAAGTACGTTGGTGGCAAAACCCGTGTCATTTCTGTGCCTCGCGACATCGGTTTCCAAGGTAATAAGTAGGTTTTCATTCGTATAGAATATTTCTTTTTTGTTTTCATTGTAGATGGCAATATGCATTTGATTAGCTTCCATAGCTACCTCGTGTGTTAAAACAGATAAAAATTGAAAACATGATTCTTCTCTGATGATTTTCTTTTCTAAACATAAAAACTTGTCAAATGTTTCAATGAATTTTTTCAAGTCCAATGAGAACAATAAGTCTTGTTCACAATAAATTTGGAATCAAACACATGTATTAGGATTCATATTATAAGATATGACAAAGTTTTTATGCTAGTCGACCTACCGTAACCCTCTTCCGCAACTGATGGTTGGGACCCACTATGAGAGATTGTGTAGATTCGAATGCTTTCCATATAAAGAAGGATGATTATAATCAACTGCATTGGTTAAGAAGATTTTGCTTGTGAGCCTGCAAATGCAACTGCATTGGTCTGCTTAATAATGAATCCTTCCAAACCGACCAAAGCTATGTACAAATTATATAGAGAGAGATTCAGTACATATATATTTGATGGTTTTGGAATATTGAAGAAAGCGTTTCTTCATCTGATATCAACTTTTAGTACTAGTACTCTTGCATTAACTATCGCATATAAGCAGAAAGACGGGTATTTCTTGCTCACTAAGATCAATGCGCGAAAAGAGAGTACGACTTTCAGACTTCTGTTGCTTATAAAGGAAATAACATGCTTCGTGTTTTTATTACGTATAGAAGTTATGACGAAGCTCACTTACCTGATTGATGGTAAAATGCTCCTGAAGTATCAGCTAATCCAAGAGGACCTTGATGCCCTGGTGTCGGTGAAATCTGATGAAGATCTAGGCCACATGTTCAATGAGCATGATCGATATGAAAGTGCAGGAAGCTCAAGGCTTCGAGCTTTCCTGTTCCCTGCAAACCCTTCTGCAATTGAGAACAAAATGGCATCCACAGAACATCGTGAACTTGAGCTACGATACATTGATGCCATCAATGGCATAATCCGTGCTACACCAAGTAGCACAAAACTACGCCCTACTATCACCGTAGGACAACGTGGGACTTTTATTTCCTCGGCATGCTCGTCCCCAAGATCACCCGAGAGCTGCACTACCGAAGCCATGCGCCATGAAAGCCCGCGTCAGGGTTGTCAGCAAACAGGCGAAGTGGAAATTCAGAGAGTCAAGAGCTCACCTAGCATATGCAACCTAAATATACCAAAGCAAACCAGCCACTCTGTTCATTCCCACAACTATTACCAGAATTTGGTTCAATCTCCTCAACCCAACCATCAGTCCAGAAAACCACCTACTGATCCGCACAGATATGGTGCTCCTGAAAGGCTCGTTTCGATCAGGTCTATAGGAAGAGCTGAGGGAGTAAAGAACCAAGTTGATCGTTGCCCCTATAACTACTACTCTACGCCCTGGCATAACCGAGGAAGCAGATGTTGTACTAGATGTATGCATTGTGATGATTGTAGCCATGGCTTGGATAGAAGAATGATTGACAGGACAGGGAGTCCGAGCATGAGTCCAACTCCCTTAAGTCCCCGGCACAGCTATAGCATCTTAGGGGCATGAGACAACACAATGACAGGGGACAAAAGAACTGACTCGCTCAACTATTAACAGAGCAATTTGAAGGTTGTAAATATCTGATAAAAGCATTTTGGAACATGTAAGATAATGAACTGTAAAGCTCTTTTAGGTTTCAATTTTGAAGATTACTCTGTACAGATGCAATTGTATATTTGCATGCATAGAACTTGGAAGTGTAAATCCTCATTTTAGGTTTTCATTTTGAAGGAAACTAACCGTCATGTTTTTCATTCTTTCATTTTCCTTCTCCAAAATTCTAGACCGGTCAAATCAAGAAACTAAAGTTGCGTTTGGTTTGTGTTTTCTCTTTTCAATTTTGATTCATTTTTTGTTTTCTGTTTTAAGGAATTATTTTAAGAACACAAAAAACGCATTTGGTTTGTTATTCCGAAAAACTGTTTTTCAAAACAAAAAATTAGAAAATGCGTTTGGTTTAAAAATTTTATAAATAGTTTTCTGAATTTTTTTCAATTAGTTTAATTATTTAGTAAAACATATCAATTTTATGCTTATATGTCATGATTTAGTTTTATGAGTACTATTTGTATTTAGGTAGGTTTGTAGGATTTTATTAATTATTTTAATTTGAGAAATGTTTAAGTTCATTTCCCTTGTTTTAAATTTTTTGAATGTTTTCATTGAAAACATCTAAAAGTCATTATGAATATCATATTGTAAAATTTTCCTTGTTTTCGAAAACACATTTTTCGAAAATAACATACCAAACACGTTTTGAATGTTTCGGAAAACTGAAAACTAAAAATAATCTCAAAACGGCAAACCAAACGCACTCTAAACGTGCATGCCTGGAGGACTTCAAAAACATAAGTGAGATGGCACTCGAGCGAACTAAAGACTGTCTTTTGCACTTAAGAAACTCACTTATTCATCCTGAATCGTCAACAAATACATTAAAATGCACTCAAGGCTGACAATATCCATCTTATAAGTAACATATTGGAACATGTTTAACGTCTATTACCAAAACTTTTTCAAACACCTTGTGATCAATTCCAACAAAAATATTCCTTGTACACATTGAAAGGAAAATCCAGAGCAAAAGAAAAATGCTAATAAAGTCTGTATCAATATGCCTTGCTGCTTCATTTGCTGTCTGTAAAATCAGTATCAATGACATCTCCTTCAGGTACCTTGTCCGATGGTTCTGAAGAGCCTGCCCCACCACCAGGTGTCGGGCCAGTACCTGGAGCTGCACCGGGTTGGTTATATAGTGACTGGCCAAGTTGCATCACTTCTTGATTCAGAGCAGTCATTGCGTCCTTTATTGGTTGGGTTGATCCTCCAGAGATGGCATCCTTCAGTTCGCCAAGTTTCGTCTCGACCTTCTCTTTTACGGGGCCAGGGACTTTGTCCCCAAGTTCCTTCAGCTGCTTCTCGGTCTGGTAAACAACAGAATCAGCCTGATTTTTGGTATCTATTGCATCTCTCTTCTCCTTGTCTTCCTTTGCAAACCTTTCAGCTTCTTGAACCATTCTCTCGACCTGTAGATTCATTCAGAAAAAATGCAAACTCAGCATTGACCTAAACTAGTGTATGCTATAAATGTTCATTGAGTGCTTGCTTGCCGGTATCATTATTTCCTCTAGGTGTTAAAGTAGAAAGTGTCAAGAAAATAACTTATTGATGCTAGTGAGAAGCCAATTACTTCCCCAAGCATGCTTTCGCTCTTATAGATTATGTTAGTTAACACATTATAAAAAATTCGCACCTCATCACCGGGCAATGTGCTAGCACCAGTGATGGTGATGTCCTGTTTCTTTCCAGTTCCTTTGTCAACAGCACTGACAGAGAGGATGCCATTTGCATCAATGTCAAATTTGACTTCAACTTGAGGTACTCCACGTGGGGCTGGCGGAATTCCATCAAGACGGAAGCTGCCTATCGACTTGTTGTCCCTAACGAACTCTCTCTCACCTTGGAGGACATTGATTTCAACACTTGTCTGACCATCAGCAGCCGTTGAGAACACTTCTGATTTTGAAGTCGGCAGCGTTGTATTTCTTGGAATGATCTTTGTCATCACACCTCCAAGAGTTTCCAACCCCAAAGACAGTGGTATCACATCCAGAAGAACGATATCGCTGACATCTCCCGCCAAAACACCAGCCTAAGCAAAGTCAATAACATGGAAAGATGATTAGATATCATAACAATCTTAACTACAAATTTAACATGTCTCGGACAATTTAAAGAGGGAACAGGACAACCTGAACTGCAGCTCCCAGGGCAACAACTTCATCTGGATTAACAGTAACATTTGGGTCTTTTCCAGTTAATTTTTTAACTAGTCCCTGAACAGCTGGTATACGGGTTGAGCCACCAACAAGAATGACCTCATCTATATCACTAAATGAGAGCTTTGCATCCTTCAAGGCATTTTGAACAGGTTTCTTTAGCCTAATAGAGAAACAAAGAGACCTCGAAAATAAGCTCTGTGCAAAAACAGTAGGAACTGAGTCAATAAAAAATTAATAACAAGCTTAAAAGCTGCTCCCAGCTCCTAATACCTGTCAAGCAAATCTGAGCACAATTCCTCAAACTTGGCTCTTGTAAGAGTAGTTTCAATATGTTTGGGGCCATCTGCAGTGGCCGTAATAAAAGGCAAACTAGTGAAGAAAAGGGGGGGAAGTTAGTATTTATGAAAGCAAGAAGTTTCGGAAATTTACAAAACTGTATACTTGCCCAAGATTAGTCTGTGTCAAAGATGAAAGTTCCATTTTAGCTTTCTCTGCCGCCTCAGTCAGGCGCTGAAGAGCTTGTTTGTCCTTCAAAAGATCTATCCCTTCATCCTTCTTAAAATTTGAGGCCAGCCAATCAACAATTCTCTGGATGAAGCTTATAATATGTGAATGACGTATCAAGAGACTAGCCACAAACAAATTATGTGTTGATGAAAGAAAGGCCCAAGCAAATGAAGTAACAAACCTTTCAACAGAAGTCGAAAGAGAGACTACGAACCTTATCAAAGTCATCACCACCAAGATGTGTATCTCCAGAAGTAGAAAGGACCTCAAACACGCCATCACCAACCTCAAGAACTGAAATCATAGGATAAGAGATAAAAACCATTAAAATATTCGTAGCATGCATAAGATCTTCGTGGAAAATGCAATACTTTCGAGACCTTAAAAACTAGTTTTTCAACATTCATGAACACATTTCTAAGGCAAGTAATTCAGATATGTAATATGGAAACATATGACCAAAGATCTGAAATTGCAGCAGCTGTTAATGGTATAACTGGAAACAAGATTCAGCAAGCCTGGTTGATAATTTATGTTATACCAGTTCACCAAAGTACAACACATAAGTGAAGAAGTATCCAACTAAG
>CAIGRF010237958.1:34698-45427 GCA_903798235.1 Fraxinus ornus
TACTTATGAAGTAAGTAGTTGATCTCACAAGCTAAAGTGTGGAGACACTTGAATGAACACGTGAATGTTTTGTTATAGAACAAAACATTGGAGACCCGCTGAGAGATTTCACATGGAAGACTATCTGAGTGTCGTGGTTAATCTCTAACGTTCGGTAGTGGAATTGGCCCTTTGACTTGAGGTTATCATAGTGCCTTATATGAATACAGCCATACTTTGGTGATATCGGATGTTGCTCTGTTAAGAGTCGCTAATACGGCATCGTTCGGGTATGTCAAGAATCATATAAAGGTTGTGAATGATCAATAGAGGATTCATCACTCTTAGATAGTCAGAGATTATGATCTACATTTCATCCAGTTAAGTTGGTAATGAAATCCTTGGCCAAGGTGAACTCATAAGTCGAAAAGGAGTTTTCGACTTACATTGACTTAACAGTAGGATAAAAGATATGATTGATAATTGAGATTGAAAACTGAAGAGAATTATTTATTATTCTTGCTAGCACGAGAAAAGAAAATCATAGCCATCATTCTTGTTCTCTGCGTGGATCACCATTGGAGGCTGGACAATTGGACAGCTTGGATTGCAGATCGTGATCATTGGAGTTCGTGAATCAGCAAAAGAGTTTGCAAAATTCAACTAAGGTATAATTCTAATAACAGTTTCTATCTAAACACAAAGCAGATCATATTTGGGAATCGAAATTTGCTTTACTTCCGCTGCGCATGATTAAGTAGGTTCCCAACAACTTGTTATCATTTAACAGTTTAAAAAACAATTCATCTTTTTAACCAACACTTTTTTTTGCCCACAAACCCACATTGTCAACAATATTGTATAAAAACATTGTACAAATAGTATTCACTTCAATAAATAAGGGGCTCATTGCCACCTAATTAGTGACGCATACATATAGCATTAATCGTACAAAATTTAATTGGTAATAATTCTCTAGTAGGATGATTGAATAAATGTGACACATTCTCATTGTCATTACCAAAGAACAAGTGGTTGAAACTTTCCAATCTTTCAATTATCAAACATTCTTGCGCTTTTTACTCATAATATATGAAAAATTAGAGTTTGGCTATGTAAGCTTTCAACTAGTGCATTTATAGGTAGCTTTTAAAAGTGAGATTATAGATATATTTAAATCTGTAAATTTGGATTTTCACATGACAAAAAATTCAGTGTGAATATTAAAATTGTAATTAACTTTCATATTACTTAACACTCCAAATTCGTATAATTAATCAGAAACTTACATTTAAAGGTTAGGGAGCAAAAACTACACTTCGTCAAAGGTCAGGGAGTCCACCATGAAATTCCCTGAAATATTTGAATTCAGACAGCGGCAAGTCAATAATAGAGTACAATGTTATCATTAAAAAAAGGCATATTCTCCCGCTATCCTAAAATTGCGAGTCATTTGAATCATTCCAAAAGATTACATAAAAAAGGGGAAGTAAATTCCTTCCTCCTCGCATTCCCAAAAAAGAACAATGGCTTCAATCAAACCATCAACTCGCTATGCTAAAAGCCTTAACAGCTCCACAAAATCTGACCCTTCTTCATCCACCGAGTTCCCAACGTCACGCACTACCTCCCGCGCCGTCACGAAAGCTACCACCAATAAAAACATCACTGCCGCCGACAGCATTAATCTGAACTTCATGGTCAAGAAATTTATGGAAAACAAGAAGGCAAAGAGTTCCAGTAAAGACCCAAAATTCATTGTGGCCGCTGATTTTTTAGCCCAGGATTTGAAAAAGAATAGCGCCAAGAAGGCTACCGGATTAAGTGGGCTGCACAAGAAGCTATTCAAGGGTTCATCAGGGGCAAAAAAGGAAGATGAAAGCTCGAAGAAGGCGTTGACTGAGGTCAAAGGGAATACCAGGACTTTGGCTATGGTGTTGAGGAGTGAGAGGGAGCTGTTGAGTGCAAATAAGGAGCATGAGCAGCAGATAGCTGAGCTTAAGTTGCTAATTGAAGACAAAAATGGAGAGGTAATGTGTGTTTATATATAGTTTTCTGTACAGAAGAATATGGTTTTATAATTGAAATTTGATGGGTTCTTCTAAATTCTCTAAGATGTCATAGAATCAAGATTCTTATTATAATGTGCGAAATTTGAAATTTGAAGATTGCAGAAGACAGGGGTAAAGTGTATGAAAAAATGAAAGCTTAGGAACAATTGCGGAGTTAATAGCATGACGCTGAGTAAAAATAAAAATCTTGGACTTGAACTAAATTATTAAATAGAAGTGCTGTTTGTGTGAAATGTGATGTTCTTGAGAAAAAATTAAGAATCTAGCATCACTGGATGTATTGATAAATATGAGTATTAACTGAAATTTGGGACTTCTTATGCGTGAGATTGATTGATAATTGAAATCTGGATTTTTTTCAGTTTAATCTTCTCTTTCTAGGAAATCCCTCTTAGGTCATGATATTTGGTTGAGGCAGGATTTTCTGAATATCCCATGCTTAGATTTCATTTGACGATTAAAGAATTTGTAGGTTGAGAAGCTGAAAGATTTGTGCTTGAAGCAGAGGGAAGAAATAAAGTCTCTTAAAAGTGCCATACTTTTCCCAGATGTGATGAATTCACAACTTCAGGAGCTTTTAGAGAAGCAGGGTTCAGAACTTCAGCAGGCAAAACAACTTATCCCGAGTCTTCAGAGGCAAGTCACTTCTCTTACAGGCCAACTACAATTTCTTGCTGAGGATCTAGCTGAGGTAAGCATTCATATTTTGTACATAAATCAGAGTAAAATGTAGGATTAGCACATCTTCAAAATTGATAAGGGAGTAATTGCATTGAACTATCGCCTTCTCTTCTTCATAACATAACTTGTAGCTAACTGCTTTCTGTATATAAAGCTCTAAGGATTCTGCATGTTTGGTGCTAAACTGTTGTTTGGTTCTGAAGCACATTTACATGACAAAAACTAAGACTTTTACCCTATAAAAAATTGGGAAAACAATATTTATAAGGATACAAGATGACAAAGTTTGCTCATAAATCCACAGTGGAAAAAACAAAATAAGCTTTTTCTTAATTGTCAAAATATTTACTTGCTTCGCCAGTAGCTGCTTGTTGGAGTTTACGCACAAAGCAAGAAAGAAAATGAGAAACTGTATATTCTATTCTTGTTAACTTGAATCAATAGTAGCTATTGAAGCTACTTTGAGTTTGGTCTTCATTTTTTTCAAGGAAATTTGCTGATAAGGCCTTTTGTCAAGATGTCAGAAGTCTGTTCTGAGAATGTTATATGTTGAACATCAAATTGCTTAGCTTCCACTTTTTCTCTTACAAAATAAAGAACTCTCTGTGCTTTGCCTTTGAATGCAATATTAGATTAGCTGAAAGGCAAGCTGTACTCAAGTTATCACACCATACGGTAGGTACTTTAGGTATTTGCATATGTAACTCTTTCAACAGATGTTGTACCAACATCATATCAGCAGTAGCATTGGCCAAGCTTTTGAATTAGGCTTCGAAATGATCTGTTGTTTCTTTGAACTCCAGATAACGTTGTTGCCAACAAAATAGATGCAAAAGGCTGAAGTAAATTTTCTATCATCCCCAAACTGCAGCTGAAAAATCTTGAAGTTGAAGAGGAGAAGCTGTCTAAAATAACCTGTTATCTGGAGTTCCTTTCAAATACCTTAGAATTCTTTTGACTACTTTCAAATATGTATCAAGTGAATTTTGCATGTTTTTCTGTCTTTTGATTGTGGCATGGCGAAGTGCATTATGGTTCTATATAATGTGGGATTGGGTAAAGGATCTCCTATCCTTCTGAACAATTGAGTGCTTCTATTGGTGGAGGATATGCCATAGCTTCAGCCATCCGTGCTTTCCTTAAAAGATCTTGAATATATTGGATCTGAGAAAGACGCAATCCCCCCCATTTGTACCCTTTTAAATTTTATTCCCAAAAAACAGCTGAGCTCTCGAAAATCCTTCAATGCAAATGGGTTGTTTAACAACAACAGCAAACTCTGGTACTTCTGAGCTATCACTCCCTGTGATGACTATGTCATCGTCATAAACTAAAATGTACAGAATGGAATGTATTGTATACCTCACAAAAAATGATGGATCAGCTTTGAAGTTGGTGAAATGCAGCTGCAGCAGGGATGTTTTAAGCCTTTCAAACCGGGCCCTTGGAGCCTGTTTCAATCATAGATAGCCCTGTTAAATTTGCACTCCAGAGGTTGTGGTCCTTGTAAGAATTACTTGTTGGTATTATTTGTGTAGATATCCTCGTCAAATTTGTAAAATATCTTAGCTTGCAGCAATATATCTGTATATTTACTGCAGTATATTTTTGTTAACTAATTTTAGCAGTTGTTACTTGGTACCATGTGATCCTAATTTCATTCTGCGCCATAAAGTTTTGAATTCATTCACACCCTTTCAGATTTAGGATTACTTTGCTTGTGAACTTGATAATACATAATTGTTGCTGTAGGTGAAGGCTGAGAAATATTCATCGGGAGGATATTGTGACAATCACGTTAACTCTCCAAGGACACCGACTTACGATCAAGATGAAGAAGCAAATTCTCTGGTAAACACATTCTATCCAAATGACGATCTTATTTTGGAAAGGTTGCTCACATTTTGTAAATTACTGCTAAGATCATAGATGAAGAGTACCATCTAGTTCCTATTTGTTTCAAGAATTATTAACCTAAATGGATGTGGGAACTCTGAAAGTCATGTTTATTCTTAACTCAAGCAAAAAACATATCATTGTGCTTAAATATCAGAAAATCATGTTGTAGAAATATTTGAACGACACTCCTTGCACGTTTTCTCTGCTAATATTTATATGATTTGTTCTTTTACCACCAAGAGAACTTTTCTCAGGGCCAAAGCATTAACTGTCTCATATTTATGATGCACATGTTCTTTTCTCCTTTAAGATTTTCTTAAAATAAATACAAGTTCATCCAATTTTGCTTCAACATAAATTAGCAAGGATATCTTAAGTTTTGTATATTGAACAGTTTGGTAATGAGTTCAGCTCGGGAGATTACACAACTCCGGGCAGTACAGATGACTTGTTTCTCAAAGATTTAAATCCCTGCCTAACTCCAAATTATGCCAAGACAAAGTCCAAGGTACCTGTATTCGAGCTTAAACCAAATCTCTTCGCATTTCCTTCACTATCTAAATCTTGATTTTGAACTCAGAAATCCTGTATAGTTTATGAGTGGATAATATTACAATATCTTATACGAGTACTCCTTGTAGGAATTTGAGGCATATAATTCCCCGGATGAGGTGTTTAAGTCCAATATGCAAAATTGCAATGGATTTAACACGTATACAAGGAAAATATCTAAAAGTTCAGACCGTAGCCAATGCTCAAAGACAGGAAGTGGTTCCATTCGTGCAGCTCGGAGGTCTGATGAAAGCAAATGTAACTACAGAAAGCCAATGAATCATAAACTTATCTAATACAAAGGAACTCCGAAATTTTTCTTGAGCATTTTTACTTTGTTCCAGCATCCTACTCTCTGTTACAAAATTTTGAACCTTTGTAAGGTCAGAACACTCTGTTTCTTGTGTTATATGAGATGTACTGGCTAAATTTTCCATTTAATCATTTTAGCCCATTTAAAGTGCTTTTTCTGAGCTTAAGTAATTTTTTTCCCTTGTTAATATTGTCGTGCCCAACTAACCAATTCTAAACTGAAAAGAATGTAAGCTAATGCAGAAATGAACAGAAGGGGCATTCATTAGAAACAGTGCTGTTCATAATTCATAATCTGTAGAATTGTTAAAATCCCCAAAACAAACATAGGCAAATGCCAACAAAAAAAAAAAACTTCCAAGCATTGAAACAATTCCATTTTTCTCAGCTTATTCCGCCATTAATCGCCATCCTTACAACCTGATAAATAACTGCAAAAAATAAAAATAAATAAATAACAAAAAATAACGTCTGCCTACGATTGAATAATTATATTGTTCGGTCGCTCAAAGAATAGTATGTACTCCCAATTAATAATATTCATTTAAGCACATAAAGAAAAAAAGAAACTTACAGGACAATACCATCAGAACTGCAAAGAGGACAAGAACCATGTGTGCAGGTTCCCATTCTTCTTTCTTAGATGATTGAGAAGCCAGTCCTCTCCTTGTGATGTTCTTCTCAAATTTCGCTGTTTTCTTCTCTGCCAGACGTTTCGAAGTAGTCTGCAAATCTTTCTTACTATCAAGATTTAATGGAGTTGGAAAACAAACTTGTATAAATCGCCCCTTGACATGGGGACGATAGAGAATTGGAAATGCTCTTAGCAATATTAATAAAAAAAAAAAAATTCAGAATCAGATCCCCAGGAAACTGCTATTAATCTTTGTTATCTTTTCGTCCCCAGGAAATTTCCAGTTGCGTCCAAGCTGTATATTTCTTGAAATAGTAATTTCATATTTAATGCAAAAACAAGAGCATCAACCAAAAATGGAATATATGGAAATGTAAAAATAAAATTATATTCCTTATTCTCTGTATCATAAATTGCGGCTTAAAAGAAAGGAAGAAGAAACTGAAGGGATCTTAACTGTGCATCAGAAATATCACCGCTCATTCATCTATATTAAGACAAAATTAATACAAATTCATATATCATATTCTATGGACATGGACATGGAAGAAATGAAGACATCTACGGAATCGATTCTCGTACAAAGTGAACAAGTAAAAACTAATTTTTTTAATATAAAAAAAGTTCCCAGATTCATTATTTAGCGCATGCAAAAGGAAAGTTATCGGAATAGAAAAATCTACACTGAAGCCCCCAAGTTACCAAAACATCAATGGAGACGTAAATGAAAATGGCTTGTGTGTGCGTGACAAATATGTGTAATACATATATATATATATATGTGAGAGAGAGAGAGAGAGAGAGAGAGAGAGAGAAGCCTTTACCATGATCTTTCCGATTGAAGACTGAAGTGCCAACCGAGAGCGAAGAAAGAGATGACTGATGAGAGATAAGTGTCAAATCAGAAGTCTGAAAGACCTTTTTGTAAGAGCACGGAAACCTGGGACTTTGAGTCTGACAACTTATTCCCAACGTGCGATGCTTTGTTTATTTTAAGGATTATTTTAATTTCATAGGTCCAAGTTAGTCCTTGTTTGGCTACTGTTTAGAAAAAAAAAACGAATCAATTTGTGGCACGAGGTTCATAGCCTCATAGGTTAAAGGGTCGAGCTAAGCACGAATCATTCATAGGGCAAATTCAATCCCTGATGTCTATGTCAATTGCTGACTCTACTCACTGTCATCCCTAAGTCGACATAGTTCACATTTTTGTCTCCTTGGAATTCTGTATTACAGAGTCCTAAGAAGGAAGATCATATTGCTTGGAGAGAACGTCTTTCGTCACAAAAATATTTTGATTATTTTTAAAAAAGATTTTTTTTTTAAGGAAATAATTGCGAGCGTTACCCAGCCTTCTCAAAGTTGTATCAATCAAAGCGATACAAAATGCTCAATAAATATATCCAAAAGTAAACAAACAAGGCATTCCATAATATGATCGAATACAATAAACTAGAAGAAAATCAACGTTGATTTTAGTACCATTTTCTACTAAATAAAAAAAATACCTTGTCACGTGAAGAAAAGTTCTTAGGAATTGAATATGAGATAATTCATAATTTAGTATCTTAATCTTTGTTATAACTTTAATACAACGTTGCTACATTTGAGGCATACTCGATTCTTCTTATATTGAGTTCGTGTCAAAGATAGGTTGGTTCATGAGGATGTGGGTCACTGTCCCAATGCTATTTATTGATTGGAGGGAAAATGTGTATTTACATCATTACAAAAAATAAAAAATAAAATTCAAATTATACTATTGTATGTTAATAATCCATAAAATACTGTGCAATTTGTTAAATACTTTAATAAATACTATATTCCCAATTTAGAATCCAAACACTCTTATATAACCGGCTTTTTTTAGAATTTTCCTAAGATTGAGCCTTTCATTTAATTCCGCTCCAAACTCAATACAAAATTTAAAAAGCAGAATAGGCAAAACGTACCCAATTCAATTATGTAGTCCCTCTGTATGGTTGTGTAATGTCAAATATAGAAAAGAAAAGGTTTTAACAGCAGAAAACCCCCTAAAAACGTTTCCATTTATGATACACCCCCTACCCATTAGAAATCGTAAACACATCCCTAGTTGAAACGTTTTATGCGAAAAATCCACATATTGTCAACATCCATCAAATATGCTGTTAAAAACAATAAAAAATGCAAAAGTTAAAAAGGAATAATTACAATTTCAGTACCCAAACTTTTAATTTTTTTACTCATGAAATGTAAAAAGATTAGGGGTTATTTGTGCCTCTTTTGAAATGTTTGAACCAATTACGCATTATGTGCAAACATTTAGAACCATTTTGGGCCAATTTTCTTGTTCAATAACGAATTTTTCATAACTTTCATTTTGAATATGTAAATTAAAGAAAAGAAGATTTCAGATTGGTGGATTGAATCAATACTATTGCTCAAAAGTGTTGGCTTCTTCTATGAACCAAGAAAAGTTAAACACGCCGCGAGTCGACCCAGATTGGTGGACGAACAAGAAGGCAAACGTAATAATATACAAATCTTTGCCATTTTGAAAGTTGGAAATCTAATTTAAGAGACAATCAAAATGAATAAAAATAAATAATTGTTTATTTCCTCAAAATTTGAATGCACACAAAAACCCAATAAATCATGAAAAGAAGCATAAAAAGGGGAATGATAACTCAAGATCCAATTCAATGCCTCTAGAGTGCGAAAACGGAGAAGAGATCTCTAAACCATTCATTCATATTCGAAGTCAATATTATTTATTCAAAGTCAAAGGTTTGATTAGTCAAAGTTAAAGTCAATTAGGGACTTAAATGTAATAAACTATTATTGGGGTTTATTTTACAATTGACAATACTTGAGGGTTTAAGATGGGTAAAATTTAAAGTTGGGGATGTACTTATTTATATTATTGGAAGTTAATGGTTTAAATATTATGTTATATATAGATTGGGGACTTGACTTGCAATTATTCAATAATTATACAATAGACATATATACATATACTAGTGGTGTATCGAGCGTTGCACGATGATTGTTATATTTTTGTAATTTAATTCGTTAGAACGATAATATATTTTATAAAATTTAAACACATAATGATATAGACTTTGCATGAACGATTATAAATATACATTACGTGATAAATGATAAATAGAGTTTCTAGTCATAATGAATACAATATTCATGGTTTAATCAAGTTCAAGAGAACGATTACATAAAAATAAAAATAAAAAGTACGTCCAAGGAAAATCACAATAAGAAACCTAATTTGAAGGAAAGACTATCAAATTCACATTGACTGGAAAAAAGGAAAAAGAAGTTGTTCAAACAGTCTATTTCCTAGCATCCAATTTCTATATGCTTCTTTGTTGCAACGTACATATAAAAAATATTAAAAGCCACACAGTCCTTGAACATGTGAAAGTGTTTTGATTGTGGCTATTGCCTCTCGAGGTTTCATAGCAAACTTTATCTCTAGTACATGATATAATCCAGCGATAAGTTTTCTATAAGATATGGAATAAAATAAAAGAGTTCGAACAAATATATAAATGAAAATTATATAATGTGAAACACCCTCACCTTTCTTAGCATAGAATTATATCATCTATCATGTGGAAACTATGCACAATATATATATAGTTGAGCTATGACTATGAAGAAAGATTTACCAACAGGAACTTGTAAGTCAATTGCATGAACGGGGTCAAACTCGATAAGCTCTGCAAAGCCAAATTGAGTCATCACAAAGATTGCATGTCAATAAAGCGATAAAATTACTTTAAAGTGGTATGAGTTGACAGTAAAAATCATAAAAAGAAAGAACTTTACCGTAAGAACAAATATATTACAAAGGAATACGGGACAATAACTAATACATCCTCCTAAATTCGGCAGCAATGCATATTTCATATTCAAAAGTAACTTGGGCAAGTTATTTATGTAAAATTTTATGAAAAAAATAATCAGGAATTAAAAAAAAAAAGTTGATATGAAATGCAGCCATTATGGCAAAATTTACGCAAAGAGTTTTTCAGCTAAGATGTCGAGATATATTTTCATGCTTTTAAGTGACGACTTATTAAGTAAAATGTGATAGTGTATAGTTCTATTGATTTGTGCCCAAATTGTATGATAAATGGTTACTTTTTAGAATTATAATTTATATTTTTTCTACATCACGAGGTCTAATTTTAGAAAATCCAAGTAACAATATATGCAGTTAAAATTAATGTTTAAGTTTGCCTCAAATATAACAAACTCATAATATTTCACAAACATGTTCATGTGAATACAAATAATGTGAATTAAAATAGAAAAATATATAAGACAAATGACATGTATACTTGTTGACAACACATCCTCATCACATGAAAGAAATTATTTGCATTTGCAATTGATTGTGTGAAGAATCATATTCACAAAAAAAAATCTCTCTTGTATAACTCACAATTGCATTCTATAAGTATATGCATAGTTTGAACAATGTAACAAGAAAAAATAATAAGATAATAAGTTTTTTCGATAGAAGACCAAAAACAAAGCAATTGAATAACCAAGTGGAAGTACACATAAAACTACATATTATTTTTAATATTTTAGT
>CAIGRF010237958.1:45925-57467 GCA_903798235.1 Fraxinus ornus
TAGAATCATTACACAAGTTCTTTTGACTTTCAGAAATAGTTTTAAGATGAATGAAAGCAGGGTTCACCTCAGCAACCACTTCTGGAATTTCCATTGGAGCAAAAGGAAAAGTAGATAGATATTTGTACTCCAAGCTAATCAATATGAAATTATATGTTGCACACCAACATTTAAAATCGAAAAATTTCATATTTACCAATGAAGTTACAGTTTTCCAAGCTAGCCTGAAAGCAGTTCACAAACAAGTCAGCGTTAGTAGAATTTAGGCCGATATCCTGAGAATAAAGGAAAATGTGAGAAAGTCATAAGCAAAATTTAATAAAATTTTAAAATGTGAAAAAAATATACATCTATACATTTAGTTAACAGATAAAAAATATGCAGATAAAAATAAATTTGCAAATTGAAATAGTCGTTGCATAAAAAAAAAAGATATGAAGATTGCTGGATTAAAAAGCAGTAGTCATTAACTATAATTGCTTAAGAATAATGCTCCATTACTGATTATTTTGTTTTCTAAAATACAAGTGAGTATTGCTATAATAAGAATTGGTGACCTAACAATGTTCTTCTGAAAAATATCAGAACACAATTATATTGTAAAGCAAGTATGAATCAATTGTCTAGTAATTGAATGAAGAGAAAAAAAAAGAAAATAATAAAAATGTAACAATAATTAAGATCAAATAACACAGTGTTTACAACAGTTGATGATGAAAGCAATTATTATGTTACAGTAAACATTAATGTTTAAGATTTAATCTTTTGTGGGAAAAATTTCTTGTAATACAATAAAGAAAATATAAAATTACAAATGGAAACTATGTGACAAAATGCCATTAATGAAAAAACTTATCTCATACACAATTAGTGATAAACATTTTTCGACATATCTCCTAATAAAAAAAAAAAGCTTCAACAGTTTCAGTACCATTTTTTAAAAGTATACTGCAAGCAAATATTTAGTACTTTTAACTTAAAATTCTTATGATGTAAATTACATCATGTCTAACTATACTGAAATATTACTTTCCTTAAAAGATTAGTGAACACTGAAACTGCAATGGTAAAATAAATAACTTCTTTTGTATGAAATCAATCGAAATAACGAAGGAAGTTATTGCATAGTTGGAAAATAAACAAATGTGCAATTTCCTAATAAATTATCAGTCAAAGTTGTTACGGCATGATTTCTATTTCACCATATATTCAGTATCAAGGATTTTCTACTGATCTATGATTTCTTTTTTAACAAATAATCTGTAAAAACTCACTGATGTTAGAAGAGGGTTCGCAATAAGAAATGCTACCACAAGTTTACATGTAAACTATTTCAGTTATCATGTGGTACAAATTTTTTATTGCGAACTCCTCATTGAACATCACTTCAATAGAGAAATGCTCATGCAAAGAACAATGAAAGCAGAAAAACAAGGATGATGTTAGTGAAA
The DNA here is from genome assembly GCA_903798235.1 of Fraxinus ornus. Classification (NCBI taxonomy): domain Eukaryota; kingdom Viridiplantae; phylum Streptophyta; class Magnoliopsida; order Lamiales; family Oleaceae; genus Fraxinus; species Fraxinus ornus. Next base: position 47,377 of record CAIGRF010237958.1, read on the forward strand.
TGCAAAATATTGAAATGACAAAAGGCCATCAATACTTAGGTTTACTTTCATAACAATACAAATTTTATTTTGATCTGTCAATAAAAATTGTTTCGCTAATGTTAAACTAAAACAAGACGAAAACCAATTACGTTTGAGAGAGCTAGTGAAGCAATAATATGGGCAAGAGTAAAAATTCTTTGTACATATACTCTCAAATATATAAAATTTAATGTTAAAAACAGCGTGAGCTAACAAAAGAAAAAAAATACATGTTATCAATACAGAACACACTAAAGAAAATCTCAATGGCAAATATCGTTTACACCTTATAAAATATAATGGAACAATGGTGAGACGAAAATAACAAAGCTAACATACATAAACATGAACATAAAATATAGATCATACATTCAAGAGTCTTAAATATGAAATAAGATAAAAAGAAAAAATCAAACTAAAAGTAAAAATCCCAAGCAAAAGAACAAATAACCTAAAAAATCTCATAATCAAAATTTTTAGAGAACACAATAGAGCATTACGATTTTTGGGGCAAGAAAAGTGAAAAAACTACAAAATTTTACAACATAAGCCAAAAAAATAATTTTCATAGAATATTTAAATAAAAATTATAAAAGAAATTCAGATTTCTAAACTTTGTGGCAAAAAGGAAAAAAAAAAAAAACAATAAAGCTTATCTTTTAACGACAACCAACATTTAAACAACAACTACACACAATACAAACAAAACCTGAAGAAAATAAAAAAAAAACAAAAGGAAAAAAATTGAGAAACATGTTCCAAAACATAAATAAAACAACAATACCCATAGACAATACAAAACAAAACCTGAAAAAAAAATGGTTCCATAGAAAATCTAAGTAACAATCGTAAAAGAAATTCAAATTTCTAGGTTTTGTAACTAGAAAAATGTAAAACGTACCTTTTAACAATACCCATAGACAATACGAAACAAAACTTGAAAAAAATCAGAGAAAACTTACGGAAGACATAGTGAGGAATGAAAAAGGAAAAAAAAAAAGGAAAAACAGGTTGCATAAAAAACGAAATCGCAAAAAATGAAACGAAATAGAGAAATCAAACAAAAACACGAACGAAATTACCTTTAATACCACATTATTATGTAAATCTATCGACGAGAAAGAGAGGAGCATGAAAAGACAATTTTGTAAGGTTTATTTTTGCTCAAGAATGGAGATAAATGAAAATGACTAAAATATATGTATATACTGTGAAAGTAGAAAGAAAGTAATTGGACATTCCACCTATCATTTAATGAACAATAAAGTTTCACAATTACAAACAACACTCATTAATGCGGACCCACAATTGGAAAAAATTGAAAGCAAATACGCATCTCATGTTGCTTTTCTTCCAATGTAAACCGGTTAAGCATCAAAATAGAAGAAAGCTTCAAACTGGTCTAGTGTGAACACGAGCCGACAAAAGTGAACAGTAAAAAGGGGATACATTCTTTTAAAGAAAAGGGGATTATTATTATTATAGGAGATAAATACATATATGACATCATCATGAACTAAAGATAATGTCATATGAATAGTAAACAATTCCCCTCTTTTATATATTGTAGGGATATATCCATTTTCTCATGGTTGGGGGCCAAAAAAAAAAAAGAGAGAAGGATCGAGAGAGAGAGAGAGAGAGACCGAGAGAAGAAAAGAAAGGGAAGGAGAAAAAGAGAAGAAAGAAAAGAAAAAGAAAAACAGAGAGAAAGAAGAGAACGAAACAGGGGAGAAAAAGGAAGGAAGAAAAGGAAGGAAGGAAGGAAGGAAGAAAAAATGGTATTTTAATTAATTTATTTTTTTTATTGCTTTTTGGGTTTTCATTCCTCAATTCTTCTTATTTTCAAGAGATAAGTAAAATTTATGTTACTTGAATTTTTAGGGTTTATGGAAATTTTGCTTTAATTCAAAGTTTAGAAAAAATTAGGTGTTATCGATATGTATTTGAGATTGTAATTAGGAATACATGAAATGTGTATTAGGAAATTAATGTTGAAGAAAGTGGAATTGTGAATGAGTTTGTGAGATAAAGACGTATTATTTGATTTTCTTGTGATTATGTGATGTTAAACATTAAGGCCCTGTTTGAGCCATCTTTTTCTTTCCTAAAAATGAAAAATATGACTGTTATCCATAACATCAAACCATTAATTTTGAATTTCTATCTCTTGTGTGAGGCCCAATAACGACTATATTTTTCATTCTCATTCTAGAAAAAGGTGGTTCAAACGGGGCCTAAATTCAAGGAATTGAGATTGATTTCTCCATTGTTAAGCAATTATTATAAGCATTTTGAGACAAAATCCTACAAAGGTGCTATTTTTGCAATTTTTCCCAGAAGGCGCTACTTCTGTTAATTGTTTCGGTGATAATTTTCAATATGTAGAAACATGAGCCACAATTCAATACTATGAGAGTTTAGTGTTGTTTTCGTCTAATCTTTCATTTTCAGATTTTAAAGGTTTGAAAGAAGTTATGTGATAAATATTGAAGTTTAGTTATTGGATTAAATTATATATGGAGGTTGTATATGTGTAAAATAGTAAATTTATGAAAGTATAATGATATAATGGTTTTGATCATGAATGGTGATTTTAGGGTAAATATTTTAAGAGAGGAAAGGTTGTGGAAATAGATATGCAATAATAAATATAGAAGTTAAGAAATTAAGTGGTGGATTTGTATTAATATAATTGTCAAGTTTTAACTTGAGTAATTATACCGTTATTTCAGGTAGTGGCGTAAAGGCTTGGAAATGCTCGTCAATTTAGCAAGATTTATATCCATAGATCAGCGAGTGAAAAAGCTTATTTTTAAAAAATAAATATTTATTAAATTTATACTCTATCAAAAAGTTAATTATTTCCTATATATGATTTGCCAACATGATTTCCAGAATCAAACGGATTTTATGGTCAGTTCTTTTAAAGTTAAATTCAGTTAATTTAAATCATTTATATAGCATATTATATTCATATTACACATTTCAGCATATCTACGGTCATTTTAAAAACCACCAAAAAGTACCCAAGTGATTTTACATCAATCTGCACTAGTGTGAATGTGTTTTCACAGTGTATGATAAGTTATGATTATTTTACTCGCTCTGCACTAATGTGAATGTGTTTTCACAGTATATGACAAGATTATCAGAGGTCTTTGAGACCCACTTTCGTACATACATAAGCTTTGGGCCATGAACTAGAGTGATTAGCTCTTGGGGCAGCTCTGTGAAAGTGGGTCTCAAAGACCCACTTTCACAGTATATATATATATATATATATGCACAAATGGAAGAAAAATATACTTATTTGTAAACTTTTCACTCAATAAGTTACAAGCTCATGTATTTTGTCACCATTTTTATTATCAGGAAGTAACTGAGTTTAGCTGCATTGTAGCCTGTTGACCCACTGATTTGAGCCATACATTGTTTCTAGAAGTATGAATCATTTTTTGTATACATAGTGCATTGGAGTCTTCAAAATTGGATAGAAGTGTACATTTTCATTTCAGTGCACTTTATTTTAAATAGTTTGTATTTGGAGGGGCTGGTGTACCCTATTGTAAATTACATGTACATGTTTGAGAAAATTTATTTTTGTTAAGGTGGTTTAAACCGATATTACGCAGTCAAGATTTTTATAAAAGTTTGTCATAGTCATAACAGGTCAAAGTCGTCTTGATGGTAGGTTTGTCACTTAGCTAGTATCTACCATTGACGCACGGCACGTGTAGGTCCATTAGGGTGATTCGAGACGAGTCGTGTCAAGAGAGGTCGCGATGAAGGTGCTAGAGACTAGTAAAGAGAGTGCATCTACTTTATCTGGTGAAAGCGCCAACGCTTGAACAGAGATAGTGGTAGTGGCGACGGAGAGAGCCATAAGGGCGTATGCTAGCAAGGAGGCCTTCACAATGCTAAGTTGCGCCATAGGATAGGAAAATAATTCACAAAAAAACTCGAATTGTGAATAAACGTGTGATTATGTGTGTGAGGTTTAAGGGTTTGTTGGTGGTGTATTTATATGGAAGTAAGAGTGGCAGCTGGCGACGGGAAATTATTGATTAATCAAACAGAACACATGTAAGTTGCTAGCGTGTGAAACTCTGGAAGCTATGATTGTGCAACGACGTCGTATAGTAAGTGTAAAGGGTTGTGTTTGGGTGGTGTCTCAATTGGGTATTTGGGAAAGAAGATGAAATGAAGTGGAGTGTGGTGTGGTGTGGTGGGGTGGGGTGGAAAATAAAGATTTAAAACTTTGGAATTGTAGGTGACACATAAAAAAAATTGAATTGAATTTGTAAAAAAAATAAAAAGTTCGAGTACTGAAATTGTAATTATTTCTTTTAAATTTTGGTATTTTTTTATTATTTTTAACAGCAAATTTGACGAATGTTAACGGTAGGAAGGTTTTTCGCACAAAATATTTCAATTATGAGAGTTTTCTGTGATTTCTAATAGGTAGGGAATATATCATAAATGAAAACGTTTCTAGAGGGGTTTTCTACTAGTAATCCAAAAAATAAAAATTAGAACTTACATTTTTTCAATTTCTTACTTTGGTTTTGAGTTTTGTTACCCCCAATTCAAAATTATTGCAACGTGGATTTTGTAATGTCTGTATGTACGTCAAAAATGATATGTGAATTTCAGATTTCAAAATTTGGTTTTGAGTTTTGTTACCCCCAATTCAAAATTATTGCAACGTGGATTTTGTAATGTCTGTATGATCGTCAAATATGATATATGAATTTCAGGTTTCATATGAGGTTATATATAAAATTCCTGATTTTGGTATCGTACACGATTAAAAAAAATGGTGAATCATTGAATATATATCATGCCCAAAGTAATGTGTTTTTATGTATTGCAGAAAAATGGTGAATTATTGAATATATATATGTGTGTGTCGTAAACGTTTTTTTTATATTTTTTTTATTTATCGCAGAATGAGGTTTAAAAGTGATTTGTGATTTTCTAGGTTAGGGGATTCATGATTTTAATTTTATTCGAATATGATTTTATGGAATTCTGGGTTTTCTTTGATAAAGATTATAATTTTGGGATTTCGATAAAATAAAATTGGGGCTTATTTAGTGGAGTAATAGAAGTTGTCCAATAAAATCAATTTATATATAGTTGTTTATTGTTTTTGGTTTTTACTTGGTATAATGTTGAAATGTATGAGCACTATAATTTTGGGTAATACATGTAATTTCCTCATTGACTAATGCTTATTTTTATGATTTTATCTGTTTATGTGGTAATAGAATTATAGTCAAACTTATTGATTAATACTATTTATCACTATTTGGTATTATTTACCCGTCTATGTGGTAGACTCCACCTCACTGCCTAATAGACTCTTGCGGTCATAAATAGCATTATTCCAGTATTGAATTATGTTGCTTTTCAAGTAGGATTAATCCATCTTACCAGAAAACTCTACCGAAATCTTGTTAAGAGCACTATAGTAATTATTTGTTGCACCACCAATAAAAGTCTGGAATGTGTAAAATTGATATTGATGGTTGGTAGGTTTGACACATATCGACATCTATTATCGACTTACATCACATCTTGAATCCACTAAAGTAACACAAGGCAGGGCGTATCAAGACATCTTTCACTTCCCAATTGCAAAGCTAATGTAATTTCCATCAAAACCTCGAGAGTATGTATCATCCAAGTACTTTAAGTCGAATCCAAGTTCCATCAAAGTTTTAACATATAAATTTTCATAATATATTATTGCTGGACTTGAACCCAAAGCTTCTGATCACTGATATCACTTTGAATCACTTGCTCTGGTTTATATAACAACCAAAACCAGCAGTATCTTTCACATACATGTCAGGGGTAATGTCTTAAAAGACAACGCAAGAACCTTAATTGAACTGGTACTGTGTCTGTGTATACATATATGAATGCCTATGTATGATCTTAGTCTACCACCTAGCGTCGCTCTTCCCTTGGTTTCCTCCGTACAAACGGAAGAGACTGAAAGCAGAAATGGCAGAGAGAAGCACCATACCAAGGCTTGCAATCACAGCACTGGCAATGCCTTCCCCAATTTGATTACAGAATTTCCCATACAAGTTGCAAACCTTCATCCACTGCAGTTCACTCTGCCCTATCTTGGAAAATACTGATGATTGAGCAGCTGCTGCAACCGCGGACAAAGTCAAGTACGCCATTATCTGCACATGTATTCAGATGTTAGGAAACGAAAAATATACACACAGCAGATTGAGAAGCTGCTGCAACAGCAGACAAGTCAAGCATGCCATTATCTGCAAAAGTACGTTAATTTCAGATGTTAGGAAACGAAAAATATACACACAGATTTATAGTGGTTTACTCTTAACATCACATCTGTTTTGCATCCAAAGAAACAGTCTCCTAAAATTCCTAATACATATATGGTATACTCAATCTACTCCAATACTATTAGGTGACTCACAATGAAAAGGATAATTCAACAAGGATAATATGATAAGGCTCCACTTAATCCATCAAATGGGACAGTCATTGTAAATACACAGGAGGACTGAACTGTAATCTTTCCCCATCTCAGTACTCTGCCTAAATTGTGTCGCCCCCTAAAATGTAGAGAAGGATTGAACACATTTAATGCCGGATGATATGCTTCATTCACATTATTTGTAAACTTTTGCACTAAAATTATCTAATTTCCCAGATGCCAATCCCCTATTCCAAACAGGAAGATATCTGAAAGAAATCACCTTTTGTGTCTATTATACAAAAATCAGTTTTCTTGAAGTGTGTGGATCTTAAGTGAATCTGTCTGTTTGCTTCTTATTACTCTGGAATAGGGCTTGAGTTATGAAGTCATAGACTCATGACAGATACAGACGGAATGAAGAAATTGAGCTGTAGAAGAGTGATATTTGGTACCTGATCACCAGAGAAAATGACCCAAGCCAAGGGCTTGTTGAAGAGCACACTTATCAAAACACACCTCAAAACTTGGATCACCGAGTAGGCAGCAGCTAATCCATTGGCTATCACCAAGAATCTGTACACTCAAAAATAGCAAAATCGTAATTTAAATTAACAACCCATTTTTGGGATCAGGGCTTAATCTATACTTAGAGAGAGAGAGAGAGAGAGAGAGAGAGAGAGAGAGAGAGAGAGAGTGTGTGTGTGTGTGTGCGTGTGAGAGAGAGAGAGAGAGCTTACACAAGAGCTTTCATGTCTGTAAATTTAGCCTTCTTTTGAATAGTAAAGATCTCTTTAACCTGAGAGTCGGTTCCAATAAGAACAGCAGCAAGAATGGCCAGACCACATATCAAACACCTTAAACTCAATTCTGCAACCCTAACTCTCCTATCGATTACCTTCAAATTACTCAAACGAACGCTATTAGTACTAGTTCCAACACCAATATAACTCATATTTACTCCAATTACCCAAGTAGGAAGAGAACCCACAAAATATATAAGCACAAGGTTCACCTACCTACTACATTCCACCACTTATGAACCTAATCAGTACACTTTTCCCATTTCATATTTGATATTGTATACTTTTTTCTTCTGTCAAGTATTTAGGGCTTCTTTTATGGAATGGGAGAGGAGGAATGTCCACAATCTCATCATTTAAGGAGGCATGGTGGAATTAATTATGTACCATATTTTCCTACATAGTAAAAGAATCAGTGTGATTGAATGTTTGACAATTGCAAAAGAAGCACGTTTGGAAGGCGATTTTGTGGAAGTGGTGGACCACTGGGGGGTACACGTTCACACCTGGGTAAAAGGTGATTAAAAGTTGCAGTGAGGTTAAATTTGAGGGTGTGTTTGATCCACATTATTTTGAAAAAATAAATTCTGAAAGAGTAGATTGATGGAGAATGTGTGGTTCAAAAAGAAGAAAAAGTTATTGATGTGATATAAAATATTATTTTATTAAAAAATATGTTGTTGAAAATTAGTAGAAGAATGAAAATGAAAATTTTAATGTGTACCAAACAGTGACTAATCAAATGCTTCTTTCAAAAAAGTAAAATGAAAATATAAGCAAGCAAACCACCTATATGGCACTTACAAAATAGATAAATTTTCAATATTATTATTATTATTATTATTATTATTTGTCGAGAGACAAAAAATTACGTAAGAGCTGTTTGATAACAATTAAAATTGAAAATATAGTCGTCATTGAGTCTCACCCGTTCAATAAAGTCAACAATAACGATTAGTTTTTCAATTTTAATTCGATTTTAATCTCTACCAAACAAGCTCGTACTATCAATTAATGATATTTGAATCTAGACAAATTTGTAAAGTCTAAAATAATAATTACCTGATTTATATGAATTTTAATCTATAATTAATTAGTTACTTTGCTGAAGTTTTAGATTCAAGGAAACAAGTTTGTACTTCATTTTTAAAATGTAATTTTCTCAAATTTATTTTTAATCTTATATTCTTCCAATAAAACCTAAAATCTATCCTACATTTTAACTATATGTTCTTTAAAAAAAAAAAAAATTAAAAAAAATCATTTTTTACAACATTCTTTCTAAAAAATGATATTTAAATAGGAGCTAAATGGTTGCGTGTTTACAATTTATTTAGGTTATAAAAGTAACTTTATATATAGTATTGGATTGGAATAGAGATCTTTAGTTATGTTTTATTATTATCGATTTATGAGAATTGTAAACACGTCACATTTAATAAAAGGATAAATATGAGATGCTCGTGAAGGAGTATGGTCAACATAAATTCAAATGCGTTCTATTTCTAATTTAAGTTTTTAGACGGATTGACTGTTACACGTACAAATGAGAAAAAATAGAAGAAAAACTAATTTTTAATTCGATAAACAGTGAGTAATATGATTTAGTTGCAATCAAAATGATAGTAATCAAAGCTTAAAGTTGTCTACATTTCTACAGAACACAAAAGAAATTCATATTTTTTTTAGAAAGACTCATTTAAATTCATTTANACATTCTTCAATAAAATAATATTTTTCATCACATCAATAATTTTTCCTTCTTTTATAACCACACATTTTCATCAATTTACTATTCCAGAATACATTCTTCCAAAATAATGTGGTTCAAACACACAAATTTCAACAAAACAAAAAAAAAAATTGTATTCTTTTAGTATGAATACGTTTTCATAAAATAGAGAAGTTGCACTTTTCCTTTTCTCCGAAACCCTTCTACGTTCCTACCTTTTTTGTTTTCTTTGGAGTTTGGACAATGAATTTCAAAAATATTCAAACAAACAAAGATGTAGATATATCAAAGTATGAAAATTCGCAAGAAACAATTGTAACTTATAAACTATATCATTTTTAGTGTTGTCGTAATATTATTTTATATTTTACCATTATTAAATCCATGGTCCAAAAATCAAAGTCCAGCCTTGATTAAATTTGGCCCGCATTGGACAATATTTTTAGCTCCGCCCCTGATTTTTGGCATCAAAGGTCTAAAAATTTTCACATTGTTAACAATGAACTACATCTTAAGAATTTTGAACATCGACGCTGATATCACATAAAATGATTCTATTATTGGTATTTCTGCATAGTTACGTTCAAGATTTTGAATTAGAATTCTTTTAGGGCGCAAATGGCTTGAAATGCAGCCTGGTTTTTATCAGAAAGTTTATAAATAATGGGGAAAATAATATTTAACAACTAACATTCTACTGAGATTATACTCAAAATTCATGATATATCAATGGAGAATTTAGTACGAGAGTTTTGCTAATGCTTTTACATAAAAATCAAAACATTCTTGGTACACGACAAGAAGCCCGGCACGGTTCAAGAATTGGTGATCAGGGAAGATACTCAAACTTGCACGAATCATGACCTGTAATTATGGAAAAAAAAAATTTAAAAAAATCAAATAATAAGTTGCTTACGAACAGATTATCACATGAAAAATAATATAACCGCTTGAGCTTATTGAAGAAGTTGTTCAACAAGTGGAAGAGAATATTTGTTTGCTTACTTGGATTTTTAGCAGTCAAAATTGCAGCAGAATTGAAGTAGCAACTTCCTCCTTTATGCTTCAA
>CAIGRF010237958.1:79127-91015 GCA_903798235.1 Fraxinus ornus
AATTTATGAAATTATGTGATCCTTTGTCATTCTTTTTGCCTCTATGATGGAAGTTTTCATTGTGTTGTGATTTTAATATTGATAAAAACCATTGATTTGTCCTAAATTTTGCACTGTATTATCATTAATTAATTAGTCATGACTGCATACGTCTTGCATAGAATCTTGGTAAATAAATTAATTACTGGTGCAACTGATATATATAATTGGATATTTTATGAGTACGAGATGAAGGTGACATAATACCTTACCTCAATAGGTAGAACAAATGGGAATGAGTTGAACTTCATCATCTCTTTAACAGAGTATCAATATCTAATCATCTATGCCCTATATCTTTTTTTAAATGAACAAAGAGACCTTCAAACGCAAAGTTTAGAAAATAAACTTTGAATCAAATCTCTTAATATTATTTTTGTCACCTATCATCATTTCAAGTGTTTTAAGTTTAATGTAACTAATACTTAAGACAAATAATTTTTTTTTTTATATTTACGCTATCATATAACCAACTATACTATGGCACGTGCAAAAATGTTTTTCTCTCCATTTCCATTTTGCTTGCAACATACACAATAATTCATATTTTGTAACATCGTATATGTATAGGGGGAGAAATGCACAAATTGAGAGAGATGGGATTCCCTACCTTAATTTTTGGTTTTTTGGCAAAGAAAATTTATTTATTGTCTTGCTTGACAATCAAAATAATGATATTTAGATCGGGAAATGACATATTTTGAACGTGCGATTAACATTTTTTAAAAAGTGGATTGAAATATTGGTCACTGACTGGCATATCCATTAATCCATATACACATGGGAATATAACTAAAATTAAATGTTAGTAGATTAAAAGTTTGAAGTTAAACGGAGATAAATTATCTAAGTAGGTTAAATTTTTTCAACCAAATTCTCAAGAGAATTCAAACACAATTCAATTCCAATGACAGTTTGGGAAGATTCTTGAAAAGTCAAAAGTCGCTTTTGACATTAAAAATTGCTTTTAAACAACAATCAAATAATTCCTACTTTTGTTTTGATTTTACGTATATCGTAAAAAATGCTCAAGGGCTTAGTCCTACCAAGAATCAATACACCTGTATTTCTCTAACAATGCTCCAAAAACCGTTGAGATTAAATCAATACAAGCAGGCACCATGCCTTCAGAAAGTAACTAGTAAATTAACTGATTATAAGTTTATGCAATTGTCAATGTCGCTTCTCTTATTTTGACACTTGCAATGCCTCGACAAATGCATCTTTGAGAAGAGGGTTTGAAGCTGCTACTCGCTGAGACGTGATGTCAAGATCTTTACCCGATCTGATACATAGACGTGAAAACTAAAACCACAAGTTTTATATTCGAAAAGTTTCTGTTGGGATACATCTGATAATCAAAATGTCAACGGTACTGCAAGTGAACATTTTCTTCAGTTTGTTAATCTGTTTATAGTTGTAAAGTATGTTACTTACGGATCAAACACGACTCCTCCAGCTTCATTTACGATCACAGCACCAGCAGCTATATCCCTGAACAGAACAATGAAGTTTTAGATCATGTTTGATAGATACTATTGGATGGGACTAGACAATGCTATCAATTTAACTTATTTTTCTTCTTTAATATTGTCTTATAGTATCTAATCCTCCATACCCCATATACCATGCCAACAGCATCTAATGGATTGTATACCAACCGAACATTTTACAAAAACTAACCATGGGCCTCCAAAACCAAGCTCGTAGAATATATCAAGCCTTCCACAAGCAACCCCACAGAGGTTCAATGCACAAGAACCAGTCATCCGGAGGGACCTTACCTGGTCACAGGAGAAGGTAATATTCTCGACTATCTTTATAAAAACATATTCCTCAAATCATTGTTATGAGGCACCAAGGTTTACCTTGAAGAGTAAACTATTGATTCTATTGGTAGATGCGTCCAAAGTAGACTTGTCACGCTTTGTTCCAGCCTGTTCTCATTTAAATAAAATTCAATTAACTCTTCACAAGTACTATTAGAAAGGTAAAACTCTTAATATACACATAATACAAGGCTATTCATGCTTCCATTACACTTAAGAATAGAACACACAGCACAAGCTTGTTCCGAAAGCACCATTCAAGAATATGGTTAGTCGAGTACCTCTGTGGCAAGAAGGGACTTCAAGAGCTCTGATTGAGAAGACACTGCGAATATGACAAAAAGCAGTTAAATTTGCTATAATATTACTCAAAACCACTATAAAGTAGAGCTAGACTACATGAAGAGGTAACTTGCCTTTGATAGGTTTGCCATTCAGAAAAGCACCTTTTCCACGAATTGCAGTAAAAAGCTACATATCAAAAGTCAAAACATTAATTTCCGAGGATCTCATAATCTACATAAGCAACAGATAAGTTACAGAAGGTAACCCTTTTTGTCAATAATTTTTACTTCGAATAAGAACAATTTTACCTCATCCATGATTGGATTATAGACGACACCAATAGTCGGAATTTGTCTAATTGTTAGACCAATAGAGACGCAGACAAATGGAAACCTGCAAGTCGTGACAGTTTAAATAACTCGGACGCTCTATGGGCAAAGGAAACTTCTCTATTGATAAAAGAAAAATATAAGACGCTTGCCCGTGCACAAAGTTAGTTGTTCCATCCAAGGGATCAACTATCCAAGTCGGTTCGTCTGTCAATTCTGTAGCCCCATAAGCAGCAGTGGTTTCTTCTCCAATGAACTTAGATTTTTTTTAAAAAAAATATCCATTCAGGTGAAAAAGCATAAAATTTGAGCATATGAAGCAATAGTAACATAAGTTTATCTGAAATGGGGAAGATTCAGACGAGATAGGAAAAACCTTATGGTCGGGGTAGTGCAGTTTGAGGAAATTGAATATGAGGTCTTCACATGCCTTATCAGTCTCTGTGACTAAATCCACCTATTTAGAGAAACGTGGTTCAAAGAAATATATTAATTTGTAAATCGTTTGAAGTAAAGAAAGGATAAAAAAAAATCCACATTTTGATAAGAGCTTTATTTTTCTTTATGTGCTTGACATTTTTTTCCACATTTCTGAAACATGGAACTTCTCTTCCCATGAACTAACCAATGGAAAATCTTCAGTAAATCTACTTCAAAAAATTAACATTCTCGTATGCTTTCTTTTCCCACTTTCTCCAGTTTTTTTCTGCTCATGCCATCAAAAGCATTCCTGATTAAAAGATCATGTCATTTCTCTTACAATCACGATATACCATGCCAAAAGTATCAAATCCAATTTTTCCTCTTGACGAGGGAAATGAGAGCATAATCTCTCAGTTGTAGTTATCGCCATTGAACTAGCACAGACTTCCTCATGGCGTACACAGTGTTCATTAGATTGACAAGGTCTATTCATCTGGAGTTGAAATCATCGTCGTCTATGTGGCAGTGGCACTCTATACTCTTCTTTAAATTGTGTAATTTATTCAAGCACATTTTATTTTAATAGAATTCACATAATTACAAAATCTCTTTATGGTATATTCTTCTTTTAATGAAGCAGTAACTGTAGTACGTAAACATATAGGTTTAAACTTCTAAGAGCCGGCACCGTTAAAATTAAGCACTATTCTTTTATGTAAAACTCAACAGTAAATAGAAGTTAACCCAACACGAGTCATTGGATCGATTTTCATTTCCTAACCCAAAAATTAAATTGACATTAAACAAAAACACATCATTCCAAGTAAACCTGCGTGTTTTTAAAATAATTGAAATTTATAATTTAAGTCAAACTTTACCAGTCCTTTGTGCTCCACATTCTTGGTCTCGTAGAACCCAGAACGAATAATCTGTGACCCAGAAAATTAGAAACTGGCCAAAGCTGGTAAAATTAATGTAGAAAAATAAGAGAACAAAATTGTAAATAGTAGTTTGGAACATGAATCTGATTCACCTGCCCAGCATTCTTAGCTGCATCCACTGCCATAGCCAAGAATTCCTCCACCGAACCTGAAATTCCAAGAATCGCATCAAGAAATAACCAACTTCAATCACAGAATATATACACAAATGCATTGCATGTTTGGGTGGAAATTGCATATTTGAAGTACAGAGATTAATGGGCTCGCACCTATTTGTGCCATTACTGAAGAGAAGAGAAGATAAAGGGTGAAGATAGATGGGGTGTATTTGTAATTGGTAGACCGTTGAAGCTTTTCGTTCCAAAAAGCATATGAAATAACAAAAAACAGAGGCCAATGATTTATTTATTTATTTATAGGATAAATGCCCCCAACATACCTGTCCCTGTTTGATACACATTAAAATTTTCATTATCATTCTTCTACTCATTTTCAACTATACATTTTTAATAAAATAATATTTTCTATCACATCAAAAACTTTCCTTCTTTTTCAACCACACATTCTCTATTAATCTATTATTTCAAAATACATTCTTCCAAAATAACGTGGCTCAAACACATATGAACAATTATTATTATTTGTCACGAGTCAATATCTAATCTTTCATTATTATTAATTTATTGCGTAACCAATCTTCAATCACAAAATTGTCATGATTTCCATATAATATAAGCATGTCACCCTTTAAATTTTTTGAGATTAGTCCAAGTTGAGAAAGAAAAATATAGTTTTATAAAGTTAGACACTAAGATTTAGGTGACGAAAAGATTATAATGAAAGATTAAGGATCAATTTGTTACTTAATCTATAATGTTGGGATCAATAATGCAATTTTCGAGATATTTTAATCATGTGATTGGATTTTATTTTTTAATTCTTTTTTCATTAATTATTCATTGGATGCTGCGTTGGACGAAATTGTTTCAAGTCAATAATGGAAAAATGTAAGGTATCAACTCATAAATACGGAATATGCCAGAAATATTCAACTCTCATTGTCATGCGAAAGCTCTATACCACAGACAAACAGTGAAATGAATTTTGTTTTTATTCATACGTTTCTCAATTATTTTCACTCTTATTTACAAATTTAAAAAAATTACATTTACCCATATAACTAAATTTTATTACATATACCACACCATATATAGATTAAACAATATTATAAAAAATTAGAGCTGAAAATTGACAGCTAGATATCGACCTAAATAGTTGAGCACGTCCAAATTAACTACTAATTTACAATGAATTCCTTGAAAAATTTAGTAGTGGTTCATCTGTCCTAAAAACAAGAGCCCCTGCAAAAAAAAAAAAAACTTCGAATAAGTAAATGCTTCATGTTTGTTTGTGCTTAAAAGCAGAGCACGAATCTTTGAAAATTGAAAAATAGATTACCAAGTGTAGGCATTAAAATGGACAAAGCCACAGTTCCAGCAATCTTTAGTGGCACCCCAGTTTTAAGCATATCATTGATTTCAATATGCCCAGTAGTGAATCCCACAATATTTGAAGGTGTTCCAGTTGGCAATAAGAAAGAAAATTGTGCTCCAATGGCACCAGGGACAATAAGAAGCAACGGGTGAACATGCATTGTTTGTGCAATTTGAATAAGAAGTGGGATAACAAGAGTGGTTGTGGAATTATTTGATGTGAATTCTGTGATTGCCCCGCTGATGAGACATACGGCCGGGGCGATCACTAAATACGGCACATTCTCTAGGAAGTCGAGCGCCTCGGATAGCACATCGGCTAGGCCACTCGTTCGGACTCCATCAGCTATGGCAAAACCAGCCCCTAGTAGTAATATGATGTTCTATGGTAGTTTCTTGCATTTGTTCCAGTCCATCAATTTCTCCCCTGGTTGCTTCTTGTTTGGAATTATGAATAACAAGGTTGCCATCATAACCTGAAAATGGATTTTCGAAATTTCGTTCAAGAACACAAACATGAGACCAGAAAATACCAAGTTACACCACGATACTCACACTGGCAGTTCCATCACCAGCATGCCCATTGAATAGAGCTCCCCAACCAGGTATATCATCAGTTATGTTCCTTGTCATCCATAACACTATTAATATCTGTAACAACTTTTATTATATTAATCACAAGATTGTTGGCAAATCAAAATTATATAATAATATGTACTAGATAACTAAGGGTCCGTTTGATAAAGCTTTAATTTTTGCATCCACTTCTTATAAAAGGGTTTCCTGAAAAAATTATCTCAAGTCAACTTTTTCTAGAAACTCATTTAATTAGAAAAAAAGTACTTTTAGAATATTATCTAAAAAAATTAAAAAATTGTTTCTCATAAGTAACGTTTTTGACTGTGTAAAAAGATTGTCAAACGGGCCCTAATTACTACCGGTATTATTTAGGACTCACCGAAAATACAATCAATACCATCTTTTCAGCAAATGCCGTTGGACCTGCACAATTGGACAAACCCTAACTGCAGTCAACAACTTGTAACACAAATCTCTAGTAGGAACCAAAATAAAGCATGGTAAATTACATTCTTGGTCACTCAACTTTCACTATAATCTCAATTGAGTAATTTAACTTCATTTTTTTTTTGTTGCACAATTCAATGAATTCATCACAAGTCAGCAACCAATTAGTTCTTAACGTCCACAAAGGAGTTTGTGGTTAGTTTAAACGAAGGTCAAACCAGTTTTCATGCTTTATGACAGTCATATTCTTCTGTTTTTTGATACGACTAATGAAATCAGAATAAATAATGTTATCTAATATCAACGATGATGTTAAGTGTCAACGTATTGTATGTCCTATTAAATAAGTCATATACCCTTGTATTTAACTAAGTATATAATTTAAGGATCTTGCTATACTATCCGAATTTTTTACCGAATCGTCACATGGCGTCCCCCTATTGGGAGGGCGCCGGCCCCACCGGTGTCCTCCCAATAGGTGGTCGCCATGTGACAATTCGATAAAACATTTGGTAACTCGTTATGGCAAAGTAAAATAATCCATAATTTAATACGACAAGCGTGTTGAACACCACTTATGCTTATTATCCAATCATAAATAGGAGTCGAGAGTTTACCTAGCAATTCGAGTTCCCTCTTCAAATGGGCTTTGTCCAAATACGCAGAAAGAGCCTCTCCAGATCCCTTTCTGATATACAAGCAGCAGAGTATACACCACAGAGCAATAAATATCACTACTGCCAATGGGAAACCAAAGAAAAACCAAGTACTGAAGCTAATAGGATCAGCTTCCGGAAAATAACTCTTCCACATGCCAACCAATATGAGGTTAACACCTGTTCCAGTAAGTGTACTCATCCCTCCAATTGCCGCAGAGTATATTACCCCCAAAACAACTGCTTTACAGAATTTGGAAACAAGATTTGACTGAGTGGGACCCGTTGGTAACCTTTGTAGAATTCCAGTGGCCACTGGCATCATCATCACAGCTGCTGCCACGTTGTGCATCCACATACTCACGAATGCTGTCGTGGCACATATTCCAAGTAGGAGAAGTGGTGGGCTCAACGGATCACCACAAAATAGGACTGTGATCTGTGGAATTTTTAAACACAAACTGTTGGATAATGTTTGACTCGTGACTAACATGAAACTAATGTCGTGCACGATTTTTATAAATAAATATGACATGCTTGAATTGATGTTGCGATCAATTCCTGTGTTTAGTAACTTCACGTATATTGAGGTATGACAACTATCGTAAATCCCATTTTAATTTGATCTATGTGCAAGACAAGTCAGAGCTCTTGATTCTTGATATCGATTAAAGGGTCGTAACAAGAAATTGAATTAGATGAATGCAAAAGATAAAAGAGTGTTAATTGGACATTTTATCGGAGAAAAAGGGGGAATTTCAAAACAAGAAAATTATAACAATTAATAAAGTATACTTACATTCAAGGCTAACCTCCTATGAATATTGTAGTGCTCAACAGCAAGTGCGAGAATGAAGCTTCCAATAACAAGCACAATCACATCATCCATGTAAGCATGGGCGACGTCATCTGCGTCTGAAATTCCGAATAGCGGAAATAGAAACAGGGGAGACATCGAAGTTATAGGCATTGGCACGGCGTCCGTCAGCCACCAAGAGAACACCCACGCCAGCACCGCCAGCATATTTCTGCTGGCGTCCTTGCCGCCATTAATGTTTACACACACAGAGATTATGCCGCAGAGTAATGGTCCCAGCAAAATGAAGAAATTTTTCAGAGTGAAAATGGATTGAATACATGAATTGAAACTCTGTGATCTGTGAATTGGAAGAAGAGGGACTCTCGGGTCGTCTGAGGCTGCGTGAACCGTTTGATTGCCATCCATTTTGGAGGAATGGTGGTGTAATTGAAGACTCACTGGTTTATAGTTTTTATATACTAAATCAAGGTGGTGGAAGAAATACAAGAAAAATTTTGAATTCTCTTTTTATTTTGATTTGGCCAGTTGAAATTTGAAACATAACTGCAGAGGACACGTCAGATTTTTATTACAAAATTGATTTTCTTTTCATGAGCCCTGCAACTTGTCCCGAGATTAAGCTCATGTTTGGTACACATTAAAATTTTTATTCTCATTTTTCTACTTATTTTCAATCACATATTTTTCAATAAAATAATATTTTTCATCACATCAATAACTTTTCTTTCTTTTTTAACCACATATTCTCCATCAATTTAATATTCTAAAATACATTCTTCAAAAATAATGAGGCTCAAACACACCTTATATCTCGGGTCAAACCATTTGGCGCCCCTATTCGATGGGAGTCTTCTGGGACAAGCAACATTATTGTCTTTTCATTTTAAACGCCAATCCGTTGAACATGTGGCAAGTTGGTCTAAATCTGTAATTTTGTGTATGCAGTCCCCAACCTTTTAGTTTTGTTTCAATTGAGCCTCTAATGGAAAAAAAAAAAAAGAATAATAAAATACTAACACTTATCTTTTATTTTTCATTTTCATTGTATATTTATTTCTGTTTAATTAAACATACGGATGAGGTTATATTTATAGCAAAAAAATGAGTTTTTATCTAAATATAAGAGTAATTTTAGGTAGTCTTGCCGAAATTACAACTTCAGTTTAGGCGGCACAAGATAATAGATTAAACGAAAGGTGAAATTAAATGACTTTGTACATGTAGCATAATTCATTTAATTCAATAAAGTTATTTGTATAAAGTTGAGTTACAAAAGTTGGGTTGCAAAGTGTGTTGGTAAAAGTTAAATGAAAGGTGAAATTAAATGACTTTGTACATGTAGCATAATTCATTTAATTCAATAAAGTTATTTGTATAAAGTTGAGTTACAAAAGTTGGGTTGCAAAGTGTGTTGGTAAAATCCAGATCATTGATTTCAAATGATTTAAAAATCTATTTTTAAAATGATTGGTGTATATGTTATTTTGTCAACCAACTTTGTAACGTAACTTTATACATGTAGCATAATTCTATTTATTTTCACTTATCATTTAATGTCACATTAATATCACATAAATTGAGATTGTAATTCCAATTAAACTAAAAAACATTACTCTAAACATAAGGATAACAGCATCAATTAGCCACTGAGATATTGCAAATATGTTAATTTAGGGGCTTATTTGATACATATTCAATAGGTTGCGATAAGGGTATAATTTTCCAGGAGGGTAAAGATTAAGGGCTTGTTTGGGTCGGATTAAAATTTGATTTTAATTTAAATCAAAGTCAAATAATTAATATCAACCACATATTTCATGGGTCCCACATTTTTTCAACAACGCATTTCAAAAATTTCTATCACAATTCACTAAAAATCTGATTTTAATTCACATCATACACCCTCTAAGAAGGAAACTTTTTTTGGATTATTCTATATGTCTAGACCCTGGACGTCGCTTTTTTATTTTTCTTATTTCTTTTTGCCTGGTTATGGATTGAAACACGAGTCCTCCTATATGAACAGGGCCACGTGGGCCTCGTTCAAACTGCATTATCTATCTCGAAACGCATTAGCAGAGAACACGTCAGATTGTTATTATTAAAAAACGCATTATTGTATCAATAATTGTATGGATGAAGCACCTGTCTACATCAACCATTATAAGACTGCCGTGTGAGTTTTGCTGGTTGGACGGTTGGATCGATTCCAATTATTGATGTATGACAATTATTTACATCATATTGTACACCAAATTTTGCACTCCGTATCAATCTATCATTTTTAATAATTTTAAAAAACAAAATTTTCACCAATCAAATGTTGCCAACAAGGATGATGTCAAATTTAAATGTGATGTACAATTGACTTTATCCTATATGAATTGAGTTGTGCTATGTGTACATTATGGTACACATAATGGTGTCCATAATGGACACATGTGCTCCCCCTATTCGGGGGCGTCCCCCCAATAGGGGGAGCACGTGTGTTCATTATCGACACCATTATGTGTACCATAATGTACACATAGCATTTTTCATCCTATATTAAGCCCTGTTTGGACTCCATTAATTCAATAATTTATTTTTCTCTTTTTAACGACACGTTTCTAATAAAATAATATTACATATAAATTCAACAATTTTACTTCCTTTTTAACCACGCATTCTTAAAAAAAAAAAAACCATAATTACAAAATATATTTTCACTAGAAATTACATTAAAATGAAGCTCAAACATGAGTCAAAACGCTCTCAAGTCTCAAGGGATTTTCATCTTTGGATAGCAAGAGTCGAATTAAGATGATTAGACATGGCGTGATAAGCATAGTCCAAATAATCCTCAAAGGGATGGGCACGGATATGTCAGGTCAGGCCAGGTTTGGATCGAGTTCGATAATTGAATCCATAGTTCGAATCGAAAAATACCTCAACCTGAAACCAAACTCATAAAAGGAATAAAATAACCTGCGTCGATTTTGGATCAGTTAAGTTTGTCGAGTTCAAAGAGGTTTGAATCTTTTCCTTTAAAATCCATTTTTCTTAAATTTGACTCCTTAGCCGAGGTTTCTGGGTTGGTCTAATTTAACCTCAAGTCAAACAACATCCCTTCAAGTTGATCATGGTCGAGTAGATTTCACTTTTTGAATCGATCGGGCAGGTAAATTTTTCGTCCCTGATTCTTAGATTCGATATCGTGTAGATGCATGAAGAGAAGATAAGTGTCAAGCAAACATCTCAAATTAAAGTATTAATACTATATTAAAGTAAAAAAAAAAATATATATGACATTAAGAACAGAGTGTTGTAAGCAATTGAATATCAGCGCCAATAAAAAAAGGAACAGATAAAATTGTTTGGAGGTTGGTTCTGAACCACGCAAGTTGTCTAGTTAATAATCGTTAGAAACGATATTAAAGAATAATCCTATACGAGGAAGATTATAGACTGACAAGTGGGTGCTTTTTATCCATAACAAATTAACCTGCATTTTTGTCCTATATTATCTTTCTTTTACAAGTGTCATCACAGGTGTCGAAATTCGTCCCGATATTTAGGCCAATTGTGTCGTGTCTCAACATTTCGTGTTTCTCAATTGAGATATTTTAACAAATCCATTAAAATTTAGGCGTACCCATTTAAGATTTTAATGAAAATCAATGATATCCTTCGAAATTTAGATATTTTCAACGACGACTAGTGAATTTATAAATATTTTATTAATAGAGAGATATTTTAAAAAATTTGGACGGATTTTCAACTAAAAAATACATATAATCAAAACTTTTGAAATTTCACTATATTTGACAAAATTCTTATGAAATTTATTCAAATCTACGAAATTTATTAAAATTTATAATCTTTCAAATCTATCAAAATTTTAGTCAAAAAAATACAAATCGGTCGAATCCAAGCATAGACAGTTTCATTTTTACTTTTGAATAAGTTGTGAATTTATAGTCGGTAGTTATCAAATTGTTATTGATGGAAACCTAGGCCAGTTCCAACTCATTTAATTTTTTTCTTCTTAATAAGTAGAATTTTTTT
>CAIGRF010237967.1:0-12890 GCA_903798235.1 Fraxinus ornus
TAAAAGCATAATTAGTATAATTGCGTTGAGCGATTGTAGATAAATAAGGCAAGGATGAAATACGTTCAAATAAACTCTTTTATTATCAGATGTTCATTACAAATTTCGAAATACTAAATGCTCTTAAGCCATAATTGAGAGCAGACTAATTTCCTAGTCTGGTCTAAGTTCTAATTGAGAACAGACAAGTTCCTCGGGCGAAGGCTAAGTAAGAGGGTGAACTGGCCTTGATTGCCGTCCTGATCGCACCGCTGCAGGGGCAGGCAGAGAAACTGAGAAGCATCCTCAACAAGCAAGTGGAAGAAGAGGACCCTCAAATCGCCTACCTAATTGCATTACTGCAATGATAGGCAAAGAGAATGAGAATCACTCTCAGCAAGCCAAATGGCCTACAAGACATCCCCAAAAAATTACATTCCATCATTGAACTCTTTATAGAGAATATAGAAGGGAAGAACTTTGCAGTTGGCCAAAAAAATATTTCCTATAACTCCCATACCAAAAGTGACATTATGACAGATAGCAAGATGGATAGGTCAAATGATTCATTTCTATTGAAGATAGGAGTTTTGGATGAACTAGGGAGTTGCCAAACGATGACAGCAAATCAATTTTTGTCTTGAAGAAAAGAATAGGAATGAAAATGATAAATACGAAGTATACGTGCATTTATAGGGGTATGAAGGTGAAAAGATAGAATATGAATAGTCACATTCATGTTAAATAACTAAAGTCAAATGGTATGAAGTCTTGGAAAAAGAGATGGGAATACCAAGAAAGAATGTTAATGAATCCTAGCATAAAACAATTAAATGCTTGGAGAATTGACAATTAATGGTAACGTCAATTAACACACGGGTAGGCAAAATAATTGTTCATTAATAATGTTGGATGCTATTATATTCAAAATTAGCAATGACAGTTATTACGATATTACAAAAGGAAAGTTAAGACATTGGATGTCTTAATTACAATTCACCACAAGCTGAACGTATTTGCTCTCTAAGTCTTCCTCAGTCTTCGCTCTTTCGAGAAGAGGTGACATTCAACTCAACTACAAGGTCCTCATCAACCTTCAGGTTTTTATACTGCTCAACTAAAGACTTAGCTCGTTCAATTCCCTAGGAAGCATTACGCTTTTTAGCAGCCATTCTTGTTCTGCAGTCGTCCTTCTTTGCTTGAAACTCTTCCATCTCTACAGTCAAACTTAATATCAAAGAGTCTTCAACCATAACTTCGGAAGAGATGTCGATCAATTCAGCCTTGGTTTTGTTAATCTCTTGAAGCAAAGACTCTTTTTCAGATGCAGCCTGAAGATATTGAGTACTCCTGGCCTTCAGTTCCACATTGTTAGCTAGCAAAGAGAGGATGTCAGAATGAACAGCCCTCAACTTCATTTTAAAGTCAGCAGAAACATTGATTGACAGAAGTGAAAGTTCTTGCATCAATTTTGCACTCAACATCTCAAACTTGTCCTTCTGTTTAACAGCAATGGCGTGGCCAATATACATGTCCATGAAAGAAACGTACTCAAGCAATGATTGTTTAAGAGACTTCATATATTCATTTGAAAGAGCAGAAGATGGGGCAGAAGGATGACTGGTTGAAGTAGGTCGAGACGTCTCTACTTGTTTACAGGAAGTGAACAAGTCTTGGATGTAATGTATAATATCATCAGCTCCCTGCAAAGAAAAATGCTAACATTGAGAATTTTCATTACAATGAACAAAATGAGAATGAGAGTAAAGAAAAAGGTTACCTCATCAGCAACATTAAAAAGTCCAAGCACATCACCAGTTACCTCTACCACTTGTGGAGACTCTCCCTTACTAAGCAAGAAGACTCTGCCATGATGGGCAAGTCCAGTGGAGCCTCTGCATAATTCAAGGAGTAATAAATCAACAATTAGTAGCACAAGAAAGAGCAAAACACTAAAGTGTACATTACCTTCTGGTTCGACATTTGGGGGGTTGATGCCCTGGGGAGAAGATGGCCTTTCTACTAGCTGTAATGAAGATTTCGAGACTTAGGATTTTTCTATAAGTATAGTCCCTTCATCATCTGATTTGGACAAAGCAGCTTCAGCAGAAGGTGGTGAAATAGGAGATGCTAAAACCAAAGCTTTCGAGGGAAAGGTTGGATTTTTCTGAAAAACTTAGGTAAGTTATTAATATATGGAGGAAAATGTTTTATGAAATAAATAAACTCAATTACCTTTCTCCTAAGAATGAGAGGAGCATCATCATCATCATCACCATCCTGCAAGATTGGAGAAGCTGAGGTTGGCCGTTTACGGCTAGAGGCACCTTTGGCTGTAATAGCCTTGGGAAGTGAAGAAACAAAGGAGAGAGTAGGGCGTTTGGTGCGAGCAGGCGAGGAAGGATTCCTACTAGATAAAGGCGTAGCCGAAATTGGAGAATCAGAAAGAATATCTGGTTTATCCAGCAGGTGGAAGGTACGATTAGCATCAGTTGTGAATAATCTGCACTTCACAGATGGCTACAACTGGTAAAAAAAGGGGGGGTGTGATAACGGTAGGATTGAAAGGAGCTATAGAAAATTCACTTGTTAAAAGAATGTTGCTAGCATCTATGGCTTGTACTTCTGCCTTATTAATGGTATGAAAACGATCTATCAAGTTTTTGGAGTAACAAGGAGGAACAAGCCAAGTTTGGCCAAAACCAAGTTGGCGAGCAAGAAATTGGGGAGCATATATTTCAACCTCAGCTTTGGCATTGGTTTCAGTCACAATATCATGGAACAACTCCCTTCCTATCAAAAATTGAACCCAAACAGGTAAAAATGTGCTCACACCATCTAGAGTGGGAGGAGGTTGCACATAATCTGGAATCAAGTGAGCAGGAAAAGGAAAGAAGGAAGGAATTGAATTTAAAGTATAAAAGAATGAGAAAATATCCGTACTGGACATATTTAGAGGGGTCAATGGATCGATGGCTAGCCCATAACAGCTAGCAGAAGGAAGGAAAATGGATGGAGCACCAAGTTGTGGAAAATAAGCTCTCAGCCACAATTGAGCGAGCCAGAGAGGCCCACTGCCAGTAGGAGATGTACCACTCCTCAATTGGAATTGAAGGGAGGCCATACATCTATAAAAGGCAGCCAAAAAGAAAGAATATAAATTCAAAGACCTGCCACGAGCTAATGTGATAAAGGCCGATAGCTCATGGTGGGTTTCAGGCTGGGGACGCAAAGATCATATTTACAGAGCCAGACCTGAAGGAATGCAACACGCTCAGCATGGTTAGGCTCANTTCATCATCTGATTTGGACAAAGCAGCTTCAGCAGAAGGTGGTGAAATAGGAGATGCTAAAACCAAAGCTTTCGAGGGAAAGGTTGGATTTTTCTGAAAAACTTAGGTAAGTTATTAATATATGGAGGAAAATGTTTTATGAAATAAATAAACTCAATTACCTTTCTCCTAAGAATGAGAGGAGCATCATCATCATCATCACCATCCTGCAAGATTGGAGAAGCTGAGGTTGGCCGTTTACGGCTAGAGGCACCTTTGGCTGTAATAGCCTTGGGAAGTGAAGAAACAAAGGAGAGAGTAGGGCGTTTGGTGCGAGCAGGCGAGGAAGGATTCCTACTAGATAAAGGCGTAGCCGAAATTGGAGAATCAGAAAGAATATCTGGTTTATCCAGCAGGTGGAAGGTACGATTAGCATCAGTTGTGAATAATCTGCACTTCACAGATGGCTACAACTGGTAAAAAAAGGGGGGGTGTGATAACGGTAGGATTGAAAGGAGCTATAGAAAATTCACTTGTTAAAAGAATGTTGCTAGCATCTATGGCTTGTACTTCTGCCTTATTAATGGTATGAAAACGATCTATCAAGTTTTTGGAGTAACAAGGAGGAACAAGCCAAGTTTGGCCAAAACCAAGTTGGCGAGCAAGAAATTGGGGAGCATATATTTCAACCTCAGCTTTGGCATTGGTTTCAGTCACAATATCATGGAACAACTCCCTTCCTATCAAAAATTGAACCCAAACAGGTAAAAATGTGCTCACACCATCTAGAGTGGGAGGAGGTTGCACATAATCTGGAATCAAGTGAGCAGGAAAAGGAAAGAAGGAAGGAATTGAATTTAAAGTATAAAAGAATGAGAAAATATCCGTACTGGACATATTTAGAGGGGTCAATGGATCGATGGCTAGCCCATAACAGCTAGCAGAAGGAAGGAAAATGGATGGAGCACCAAGTTGTGGAAAATAAGCTCTCAGCCACAATTGAGCGAGCCAGAGAGGCCCACTGCCAGTAGGAGATGTACCACTCCTCAATTGGAATTGAAGGGAGGCCATACATCTATAAAAGGCAGCCAAGAAGAAAGAATATAAATTCAAAGACCTGCCACGAGCTAATTCATGCAATAAAGGCAGATAGCTCATGGAGGGTTTTAGGCTGGGAATACAAAGAACATATTTACAGAGCCAGACCTGAAGGAAGGCAACACGCTCAGCATGGTTAGGCTCAGAAGTGGAAGTAGTGTAAAGGCCTTGAATGCTTGAGTAAGATTCAGTAATTTTCTTGTCAAACTTTGGGGTGACACCAGAAATCAACATGTTAGGGAAAATAGTGTCGCCCAAAGGCGGAAGATTCACTAAGGCTCCAACATCACTTAGAGTAATGGACATTGGGTGAAGAGGGAAGACAAAAATGTTGTATTCAGAAGACCAAAAACTCAGGACAATTGAGAAAAGCATCGAGTCATAAATTGAGGGAAAAAGAGTAATTTCCAATAAATCCAAAATTTTAGCACGTTCAAAAATTGCTTTGGTATGATCATAATTCACCATACGTGCACGTCATCTACGAAAAGTATGATCAATTTTTGGCTAAGTACAAATACCTTTAGCGCGGATTAGCTTCAAGGGCAAGGATTTTAGGAATGGAGGGTCTTGAGAACAGGGGAACAACTGACTCACTATCGTTTGTCCAACAGCTTCAGCATCATTGAACAATGGATCTAAGTAGAACTCATTAAGTTTAGCGTTGGCCTGTGAAAGAAAAGTTGGATTTACATATGGCCTCGTAATGAGGTTTTGGAAATCTTCAAAACTGAAGGAGTCATCAGATTGAGTTTGTGAAGTCGCCATTAGATGTAGAGTACAGATTTGTTGAGGTTTGCTTGAGAAATGTAGCAAAAAAGCAAGAAGAAATTTGTTGAAGTTTGATTATCGTGCTCTTTATAAAGGTTGCATACAGAAGAAATTCTAGAGATGATAGAAATGAGAGTTGTTATTTTATTCATTGAGAAACCATCAATATATAGTACAACTCAAAAAACTAAATATGTAAAAATGAATAACAATTCCTAAAATTAAGCATATCATCATAAATAATCTTGATCAATTTGTCTCAATGATTACTTGCTTTCCTCCATCATATATTTTTTGTGTAAATCTCCATAATGTCAAGATTTGTTACTGTTAATACCCTCCCTCATACTTTACCGGGGTTGGAGGCAAAGTTTGTTGTTTAAATCTTCATCCTTGTGAAGAAGTTTGTTGTTTAAATCTTCATCATTGTGAAGATATGTCACATGTTGTGATGGTGAAAATTCACCTCCCATATTGCATGGGTTGTGTCTCTGAGAGTTTGTTCAGAGAATGTTCCGATGATTCGGACTTTTGATAGGCAATGGATTCATACATTGATTTTTGGTATGAATTTTGTTGTTGCTGTGTTGTTTGAATTTGGTGTGGGTAGGATATTGATTTGTATTGTCTGGATCTTGAATGATATATATGGTGGAAGATAACTTGAGATGAGTGAGAATCAAATTGTTATGGGTAGGAAAGTGAAATCATGATGATTCAGATAGAAGCATTGATGATGATGAAAGTTTTTTTTTTTTTTTTTCTAAAAGAAAAGAAAAATGAAAAAGTTGGCCGGACGAGCGGCACTAGGCCACTCGCCGGAAGCGGAAGCTCGTAACCTGCTCTGATACCAAGAAGAAAGTCTAGAGATGATAGAAATGGGAGTTGTTATTTTATTCATTGAGAAACCATCAATATATAGTACAACTCAAAAAACTAAATATGTAAAAATGAATAACAATTCCTAAAATTAAGCATATCATCATAAATCATCTTGATCAATTTGTCTCAATGACTTCTTGCTTTCCTCCATCATATATTTTTTGTGTAAATCTCCATAATGTCAAGATTTGTTACTGCTAATACATACCAACTCATGCCGACAATAGATTGGAAACACAAACAATGCAATTTTCCCTGTCAGGACATTCAATTAAGAGCCAATTTGCATTCTTTACACTATATTCGCTTCATTGTTTGAGCAACTTGTATTCACTCTAGGTCCATTCTTTGTGGGTCCCACATGTTTTACTGTCACCATGACAAAAAATTCATAGTTTCCGGAGTTCTTTGGATTCTTATCCCAGGTATACAGCTGATTCCAAATACTTAGGGTGTCACATTTTTTTCTTAAAAATAAAAAATTTGTGCATTGGAAATCCTAATTTCGAAGTTTGAGCATTCTTTTCAAGAATTCTTCTTTATGTAAATTGAATTTTGATCAATCTATTAACTAGATCAAGGTTTTAGATGATGATGTCTATTATGAAATCAAAGAATTCGAAGACTTTAAATTTGAGTCTCGACATGATAAATCATTTATAAAAGTTCTATGTCATAATTAAAGAAAATGACTTCTTATCAGCATTATTTGCTTTCTTATATCCATACACCCTAATTCTTTGGACCTCTTCATCCACTCGCGAAGATTCAAGTATAAATATGGCGTAAAAAAAGTCTCCTAGCGAAACTTATCTTGAGGATCTTATGTAAATGCTGTGTGTCCTCTCTCTGTAGAAATAAGCATGGCTACTTCATATTCTCTCACTTTTCTCCTCTTCTTCCACTTGGCCTTTTCGCTTAGTTTCACTTCTTTTGCGTCAACTCAAGTCTCTCCGTCGTCCATTGCATCAGACCAGATCCAGTTCTGGTACGAAAATGTGCACAGCCAAATGCCAGATTCTGTCTTCGAAAAACTATCCCCATTAACAAAAAACTGATAACCAGAAATGATTTCTCAGAAAATCCTAGTTTTTGCTCACTTGCTTTTACTCTCTTGTTCATCCGGATTAAACGTTGCTGGGCCAGGACCACGACCAAGCTTCGGAAGCATTGTATAATGGTGGTGCATTACCTGTTCATTCCAATAAGGAAGACAAAATTTTTTTACTTCAGGATCTCAATTCTTACAAAAGGAAATAAATTCCGTCTCTCAGATTTAGAAGAAAAAATTCCAAATCGAGAATTTTTCCCTCAAGAAATAGCATCAAAAATTTCTATCAGCAGAAAAAGCATTACAAAACTATTTCCCCAGTCCTTTGAACTGTCAAAAAATTCTACACTTTCTTATTGCAATGCAGAAACTATAAAGGGAGAGATCAAGAATTGCCCAAAATCCCTTGAAGAAATGATTAGTTTCTCGAAGTTTGCCTTAGGCAAAAACAAGTTACTTGCAATGGCTTCACAATGCACAAAAAAAAGTGACTACCTGATAAGTTCGATCAAGAAATTTTATAGGAAGAAAGTAGTGGCCTGCCATGAAGTTTATCCTTCCCTTTGCAGCCTATTTCTGCCATTCAATCTCTTCAACTCAAATCTATGATGTAGACTTGGTTGAACCCGAGACTCGACTCCCAGTTAGCACTGTGATTGAGATATGTCATATGGATACCTCAGCTTGGCATGCAAATCATGTGGCTTTTAAGATTCTGAAATTCTCCCCTGGAGAAGCGAGGCATGCCACTGGACGTCGAACATTGATCTCGCTTGGATTGCCGTTGACTAGACGGTATGAAATTGGAATGTGTGTACTCGATCTGCAGCAATGAAGTAGACGTAATTCTTGAGCAGTAAAGGAAACTAGTTCAGCGTGGCTTGTAAATAAGATTGTATAGAAGCTTGAGTTCTGTAGGTTTGTGCAAGAACATTGTTCGTGCAAAACCCGCAAGTGTACGTGATCGTTGACAAGTAATACGTGATGAGTTAAGAATTATCGTCCCACAAGAAATAAATGTCAATCAAGTGTATTAGTTTTTATTTAGATTCAAAGTAAGCAAACGAAATAGAATCTTGGTTGTTAACTATTCTAAATTATTTCTAGAAAGTTTGTAAAATTCGAGTTTTGTTTTTATATGGAATGAATGTATTGGATTATGAATCCATCTATTATTATCTATTTTAATTCTCAATTATGTAGTTAGTATCATTCATGCATTCTTGACAATTGATAATTCTATTTTTCAAGACAAATTAAATCTATTCTAATCACGACCCGAATCTATTCACAGTCCGAATTCGAATGAATAGAACACATTAAAGTTTAGATTATCTCAACAATTGCACACGTGATAAATAGTATTCCTAATATCTATTGCACGCATGTTAATCAAGCAGTGTTCTAAATTTATTGTGAGTCTTCCAGCACTACAACAAGCAATTATATATTTTACAGGTGATCAATCAATCAAATAATAAAATTATGCATGCAAGATTAATCAAGAAAAAACAAGAATTTAACTAACTATAAATCTTGAATTAAAAATAAATAATAA
The DNA here is from genome assembly GCA_903798235.1 of Fraxinus ornus. Lineage (NCBI taxonomy): Eukaryota > Viridiplantae > Streptophyta > Magnoliopsida > Lamiales > Oleaceae > Fraxinus > Fraxinus ornus. The sequence continues at coordinate 8,612 of CAIGRF010237967.1, forward strand.
AAAGTTTCACCTTCATCCAATACTTGAAATAATTAGCCCAGCTTAATGTTCTGTAAATCACACAAAAAGATTTGAAAAAACATCAGCCGGAATAAAAAATAATAAATGGAAAGTGAAAACTCAATTTCTTCTTTATAATTCTTCAACTCGAACTTTGAATCTTCAATCTCTAGTGGTATTCGCCTTTGAATCATATGCTAGACTCTTTCTTGTGGTGAAAAATAAGATTTTATATGCTCTCAGTCGTTCACCCCCTAGAAAGTAGGTTAAATTTGGGTTTTATAGGAATTTGGATAAATCGAAAAATTAGGCCGTTCAAGCCCAGAATTAGCTTGCGCGCGCGCCATGTTATTCCTTGCTCGTGTGCCGTTCAAGTAGTTTGCTTCCGGTAAATAAAAACTAAGCCCGTGCGCACGAGCGAGAGATTTTGCTTGTGCGCGCACATGCATAAAATCTTTCAATTGTTGCACTTTGATCCCTGAATTTCTTTCCTTATATATTTTGGTTCTTTCTTTGTATTTTCTTGACCCTCCATCTTCCAACTCCATCTAATTGACTCCAACATCTCTCCAATCGTCGATACTAGGTCCGAATCATCTATTATCATTTTTCGATTTAGTCCCCAAACTTTGGATTAGATCCACTTTAGCCAATTTTTAGCCCATTTTCTTCAATTCCATGATTTTTCATCAAGATGCACCTAGCAAACAAAATAACTACAAAAGTAAGCACCAAATGATTTAAAATAACGATAATTGCTTTAGTTTAACGGCACAAATAAGTATATAAAATACACTTATCAAAGAACATCTTTGTTATCATCGGATTATATAATAATTTGATGGGCAGAGGTGATCTATAAGTGAACCTTTTTCATTGCTACTCTGCAATGTTGAGAAAATAAGACTTCAAATCCTATAGATTTGAAGTATGTTTTCAAATATAACTATTATATTTACATTCAAATATGGAAACAAAGATGTTCTACCCATAGTCCGTGAATTACACTTATCTTAGTCATTGAAATATGGAAACGGAGATGTTCCACTCACAGTCTGTGAATTACACTTATCTTGGCCATTAAAAGTAGTCTTTGGAAGTGATTATTACGTGCTTCATACTTAGTCATACTTGTTTACTGAATATTTTAGTAGAAAATTGATATTGGACGAGAACGGATGAAAAGAAGTGATAATTTTTCAAAAAATGAGTAAAGTTGGACATATTTTAGAAATTGGGACCAAGGATTCAAGTTTGGAAGTTGAAAGACTTTTTGCAATATATATAAGGATTCAATCTGAACAAAAACCGAAACATGGACCAATTTAAACAATTGAAAGTATAATTTTCAGCAATTTAAAATATCCTAATTTGACTAAAATTATGGTTCTCTATCAACTTGGAACTCTATTTTAGACCATATTAATGTCTAAAATATGAATCTTTCATTCATATTTAAGGGAGCCTAGATATACAATATTGAGGCAAAATTACACATTCAAATATATCGAACCCTCAAGATTTGTATTTCAATTTAGGATTTGAAGATTGAAGAACAAAATTGACCAAGAGATATACCTACTCTAAAGAGAAGATTGATGATCCATTATTGAAATTGGGTGTCAAGGAGTAACTTTACGATTTTTTTCTTTATTCATTTTATTGAGCTCGATTTTTTAATCCTTATATTTTTTTATTCCACAATTATGAATGGATAAATAACTGATTGTTATGATGAAAGATATAGATTAGATTTAATATTTATTTAATTCAAAAGATTTCATGTAAATCTGATGTGTGTTAATTGTTTATTGTGTTTTAATTGACATTCGGTTGCTTGATCACCAGTGGCTGGTTTAAGGACAATACTGAGAATGAAATAAGGTATATTTGTTTAGTTCGTGCAATAGATGACATGTTTTTATAAGAGAACGAGAGATAATTATAACCTATGCAATCTTAATTGAATTCCTACAAATTAATACTTTTACATGTGTATGAATTTATGTAGAGATATAATAAATTTGAGTATGTGAATAGGGCTAGTTTTGATTGGGAAAGTCTATAAGCTAACATCGGTCAATTAGGTTATTAAAATGTATAAAAAAAAGGGGGGATGAATGATGTTTAATTGAATGAATATTGATAGCATAAGTGAAATCGGAGTTCTTAACCACTTAATCGTAAAAGTTCTCCACAAATTAAATTAGTTAGATTAAATTAGATTAGTTTAGTATGAATTAGTTTTAAATAACGTGTTTTGATAAGTTTTTACTACATTAATTTAGATTTAAGCTAGATTTAAGATAAAAATTGATTGTGAGTACTTAGTCGCTGTGAGTACGATACTTGTACTTAAAATTCACTATTATTACTTATCACGTTTCATACACTTGTGGAATCACGCGATCAGTCTGCATTCACTACAAGAATGTGAACAAAATTGGGTTGCTATACTTATTTCTTCTCCATACCGAATTGCCATAAGGCTAGTACCCTAAAGTAAAGTTCCCTTAAAACCCACAGTCTTATAATTTAAACTAGAGCAAAAAAATTACATTACTGCCAAACGTATGTAAATATGAGGACTCAAAGGTCATGAGTATTTGGTTTGTGTCGAGCCTCAATTAAATGAAAGAGAGCTCCATTGGTCTAATGGACCGATTAATGCATTACTAGAGGGAAAAAATTCATGGATCGGGCTTTATCTTTCATGAAATCAAAAATCAGGCTCCAATATTTAAATTTACAAAACTCGGGTTTTTTCATAAATTAATTAATTATATTTTACAATTAATCTATTAAATTTAGTATTTAACTGTAATATAATATAATCCACCCCCACCCGACCCCACCTCCACTACCCCCATTGCTCCGGCGACTATTCCGGCGATCGGCGACAACTGTTCTCCGACCGCGCTTAATTCCGACGACTACTCCGGTGACCATTTCACCACTGCTTAATTTCGACAACTGCTCCGATTCCGAGGTCACAGATATCTTTTTAAATAGTAAAAAATTTAATTTTCAGTCACAACATATTAAATTAATTGGTAACATATTATTTCGAGGTTACGGATAAAAAAATTGACTCATTCACAATTGACTTATTGGTCACTGATAAAAAAATTACAGGTTACGAATTTTTTTTATTTAATGGAGGTCACAAATTTTTAATTGGTCACCATCTATAAAATTATTCCAAATTTGTTGGTCACAGGCCCAATACACCTCAAATTTATGGGTCACAGATTCATTTTTTAATTACAAATCATCAATTTTAAAGTCACAATTCAATAACTAGGTCACAGACACCCAAAAAAAATCACCACGGTTCACTAGCTTGGTCACACACATCAATAGATTGGTCAAGGACACAAAAAAAAAACCACCACAGTTCAATAGCTAGGTCACAGGCAAAAAAAAAACTGCCACATTTCAATAGCTAGGTCACAGACACCAAAAAAAATACATAGATCATAGATCGACCAAATAGTTGGTCACAGACACTTCGTCCCATCTGTTGCCGACCTTAATCCCTAAACCACCCACCAACAATAACACCACCAACAACTACCACCATCGTCGCCCCCGTCACAACACCACCACCACAACCACCACAATAATAATAACAAATCCGTCACCCCGCCGCAACAACACCACAACCACCGGCACAACAATAACAAAAATGAACACAAACTAACCTGCCATTACACACACAGATCCACGAGCCACAGCTCCACACACACAGCACACACTCATTGCACTGCCATCACACCACTCAAAAATAAAAATAAAAAATAAAAAAAGAATGGTAAGAGACGGACGAAGCAGCGTCGAAGAGGATGTGAGACAGTGAGAATGGTCGAGCAGTGCCTCGACGCTGTGAACGGCAGCACCTCAACAGCACATCGTCGTCCCCCACACATAAAACATCCATCCACATCGAAGATCCATACCGCACACGCACAGTACCGTAACAGATTTTACCAGTAAGCTGAAATCCACGACAGATCCACCAAATCCACGAGTGTGTGGGCTCTGGCGTCGCGACATTAGAGCGAAGATGGTCCTCCCGCCACAGCCACACGACAGCTTCACAGCCACCACCATTCATCCTTCCCTTCGACGCTGCTTCATAGCAGCTGAACGGCAGCATCGCGACTCCGAAAGGGAGGAGAGGAGGAGGCGGCGGGCGGTGGTACCGTTGTGGAGAGAGGTGGTAGAGTGGATAGCGGGAAGAGAAATGAATTCTAGGGTTTGGATATATTAGGAAATT
>CAIGRF010237967.1:28623-41091 GCA_903798235.1 Fraxinus ornus
AAATATTACATTCTTAATACCATTTCAAAGTGCTCACGACCTAGTTTCTCCCCTCACTAACTGCGTGCGAAATGGCCAATCGTAGCAAAAGTTACCGCTCGTCGAAGATAAAATGGAGATAACGAATTGAATTTCTGATTTTCTATTTGTAGATAAAATATATGACAGATGAACAGTAAACGAAATGGTGCCAAATGAAAAAAAGAAAAGAAGACCAACTAACATATTTTCATTAAAAAATGCAGTAGGCCCGTGTTGAATTTCATCATTACTTGGTGTTGAACAATAGAAAATCGGTTTGAATCTGGATTAATGTGAATTGGACGACACGAGATGAATAGTAAACTTCAGATCCACTCTTTTATATGAAGTAGGATATGAGGGTATATTCGTTATTTCACAGCTTTTTATTGAGAAATTGGATAGAAATGATGGTTTGCGTAATCAAATATGTAATTAAGGGTGAAAATGTCAAAACAATAAAAGGTAGGGACCTTTTTTGCAATAATAATGAAAGGTATGGACATTATGTGCTAATTATCCTTTTAATAATTTATTTGGAATTCATTTGCACTTTTTAAAAAAAATGGAACTATGATTACAATTTTTTTTTCTTTTTCTTTTGTTTTATTTAAAGAGAAGGGTATATTCGTCTTGGCCTTTTGCGCAATGAACGGTTAAAATACTAAAAAATAAAAAGTATGAACGTTTTCCACAATAACAGTGAAAGGTGGGGACATTATGTGCTAATTACTCTTTTCATTATATTGGCTTCCTTTGGGATTTTGTTTTTCGTGAAATGTGGATATTGGTTTTGAATAATCTTTTGATAGCTAAATGGAAAATTAGTGTTGACTGAGGCACGAAAGCTAAAATAGATTCGCAACCACTTTTATAATTTTGATTTGATAGCTACGGCTCGTGTGAGCCTCATTTTTGGGGGAAAATATGTATTGGAATAGTAATTTTTTTTTTTTTTGAGGGGGGGGGGGGGGGGGGGGGNTTGCTCGTTTAATGTTAAGCTACTCCTTCTATAGTAGAGAGAACACCCTTACATGCTGACAAATTAGCATCTTCATTTGTACCAACCAGTGAGGATCCACTGTAGAAAAAAACAGAAGCCGCAACAAATGGCCTGTAACGACCCCAATAATAATTCATGTGTTAATGTCTTGAATCAGAGCTTATATTTGGAAGGAACATATAATCAATAATCAGGTCAAAGCATATGCCTAAAGAAAGATACTTCAACCATGTATAAGATGTATTGAGTATGATCTGCTAAGCTTAAAAAGTTCGCTTAAAAGTAAACAAGTTTTATAATACATAAAAATAGTTTATCATTAAGCAAACTACTTATTTTATTAGCAGGATAAGAGGTAAAAGCAACCTTTTTGATTAAAAGTGTTTGGTTGTAAAAAGTTACTTCAAAGTAACTTCAATTTTTTTCTTTTTTAAGCTTAGCCAAACAATTAACTTGACAATAAAAATGTCTTGAGATCTCCAAAAGAAAAACTAAGGGCCTGTTTGGTTTGGATTTTACAATTTTACAATAAATCAATTCTCATTTTTCAACCATACATTCTTCAATAAAATAATATTTTACATCACATCAATACTTTTTTCTTCTTTTTCAACTACACATTTCCCATCATATCACTATTCAAAATCAATTCTTCCTCCAAAAAATCTAAACCAAATAAGCTCTAAAATAACAGATCAGCACCTTGAAGATAATTAAGGCCCTGTATGATGATGTAGGTCTTTTTTAGAATAGATTTTGTAAATAACGATTTTTTTTTTAGATTTTTGTGGTTAAAAAGTATAAAAAAGTTATGGATAAACGTGTAAAATTATTTTATTGGGAGAATGTGTAGTTGAAAATAAATTTTAAATAAAATGAGTTCTGGGAAAATTGAGCTCAAACATTGGCTAAATGATTATCCTTTTTCCGACTCCTTTGAATTTTATTTCTTTTCTTTTTAATGTCGTTATTCAGATTTCTTCTCATTACTTCACATGCATTTGTCTTTGGATTGTAAGGTATTTAAGTGTTTTTGTATTTTTATGCATTTTTCAAAATGAAAGAAAATGAAACATACGAGACAATAATTCATAACAAAATGGATGCTGATTTTCTCGCTGATCATATGGCATTCTACAACGAATGAGAATTTACTATGATGCTAGATGTAGATTTTACTATAGATAAATTTTATGCTATACATCATCATTGGGCACAACTTTAACACGCAATGTTATATTATGACTTTTTTTTGTTATATTTGAATTTTAGATCGTCATAAAATATGATGAACTATTGTAAAAATCTGTAAAATAATGAATATACCCTCCTATTTAAATAAAAATAATAATTTTTTAAAATTTTTAATTCTTTTATAATTTATTTGGGACTCATTTGCACTTTTTATTTTTTATATTTTTAAATAAATTTAATTGGGACTCATTTGCACTTTTTTTAAAAAAAAAAATTTTTAATAATTTATTGGGACTCGTTTGCAATTTTTAAAAAAATCGGAATTATGGTTGCAATTAATTGTTTAGCTTTTTTATTTAAATATGAGGGTATATTTATTATTTCACAGTTTTTTATTGAAAATTGGATGAAAATTGATAGAAATGATGGTTCTTTAATCAAATATGTAATTAAGGGTGAAAATGCCAAAACAATAAAAGGTATGGACATTTTTTGCAATAATAGTGAAAGGTAGGGACATTATGTTATTTATTATTTTTCTTTTTCCTTTTGTTTTATTTGAAGAGAATGGTATATTCGTCTTGACCTTTTGCGCAATTAAAAGTGAAAATAATAGTGAAAATGTTAAAAAATGAAAGTTATGAACATTTCCACAATAACAGTGAAAGGTGGGGATGTTATGTTCTAATTACCCTTTTTATTATATTGGCTTCTTTTGGAATTTTATTTTTCGTGAAATGTGGTTATTGGTTTTTAATAAACTTTTGATAGCTAAATGGAAAATTAGTGTTGACTGAGGCATGAAAGCTAGAATAGATTGGCAACCACTTTTATAATTTTGATTTGATAGCTAAGGCACGTGTGAGCCTCATTTTTGGGGGGAAAATATGTTTTGGAATAGTAATATTTTGAAGAATAAAAATGTAGTTAAAAAAATAAGAAAAAGTTTTATTTTACGTGTAAAGTTATTTTATAAGAGAGTGAATCCTCAACTTTTCATTACAATTGTTGTTAGTGAACGAAGGAATCTGTAAAAATATTTGTTAAATCATCACGTAATCTCACATGTCCAACCATACGAATTTAGATTTCGTATCCCAACCTGGTATGGTGCCTAGAAATTTGAAGTGAGGCATATTTTCGTGATGATTTAATTGAAATTTGGACTATTTCCATAATTGGAGGCTGATTGTGCCTAAAATGAAAGATTGTGGATCAACATGCTCTATCAAAGGTCGAAGATTGACTTACCATGCTAACCAACAATCTGCATTCCCTATCAGGACATGACTGCATACCATTAGAGGTAGAAGAAGTCTCACAAAGCCAATTTACTATCTTATTACTATATTTAAATTATTTGAGCAAGTAGGCACTCGCTTTATGTCCATCAGTGGTCAGTCTCATATTTTAACATCGGCATGACCACAAATTCATAATTATGACGTTTCAAGTTGATCTTTTTCTACAGCATCTAATCCGGTCAAAAATTTTGTCCCAGGAATGCTGATATTCCAATGATAATTTCATGTAATGCTACATTTTTTTCTTCTGGCTACATTTTGGGTTGGATAATTCTAATTTGAAGAATTTGAGCACTTTTGTTCGAGAATTTTCTATATTTAGATGGTATTTTGTCGCTCTGATAGTTAGATCAAAGTTCTTGGCCGACCAAATTCAGAAGATGGTGAAAAAGAAATAAAGAGGAAGATATATAAAGAAACGAAACAAGAAAACGTAGCTGGACAAGTGGCACTAAGTCGCTTGCCGGATAATAGAAGTTCACAAGTTTAGCCTAAAAATTGAACTAAACCCACTCTGGCCCTCTCACACCATGTTGAAAATTATGAATTGTTTGCCTTCTTGTTTCAAAGTAGAAAATCCTATTCGTAAGAGTTAAAAATAACCAAAATGGAAAAGATTGTGTCATAATCACAAAGTCAATAATTAAGGATCACAATTGGAAAAATATCACGATGAATCATGTCGATTGTTTTCCATACCTTCAACAAATACTTTTAGATGGAAACTTTTTCCACGATAAAGAAAAACGTGGAAAGAAAAAAAAAAAAAAGTTAAAGTTACTATGCTAACCAAACAATGCACTTTCCCTTTCAGGACATGACTGCATACCAATAGAGGTAGAAGAAGGGTCTCATGAAGCATGAAAATCAAAGGCTAATGGTTATTAATTTCCACACAAATCAATTATATATGAAGCCAGTTCGTTATCTTTTTACTGTATTGTCCAAATTATTTGAGCAAGTGGCACCCATTTTATGTCCATTCGTGGTCGGTCATAATTTAACGTCAGTTATGACTAAAAATTCATAATTACAACGTTCCTTAAATTATGTCCCGTATTCCATTTTTCCAATGAATTTGGCATGTGATGCTACATTTTTGTTTATTTTCTTTTTGGCTACATTTTTGGGTTGGATAATCCAAATTTGAAGAATTTGAGCACTTAATGTTCAAGAATTCTCTTTATTTATATTGCTTTTTGTCCATCTGATAATTAGACTAACATCCTGTTTGGTAGAGATTAAAATCAGATTAAAATTGAAAAACTAGTCGTTATTGTTGACTTTTATTAGACGAGTGGGACCCAATAACGGTCATATTTTCAATTTTAATTGTTACCAAATAGGCTCTAAAGTTTTGGAGATAAAATTTCATTTAGCCCAGTCTGGCCGTCATTTTCTTAAATTTATTTTTCTTCAAACTCATTATTTTCAACCACGCGTTTTGTAGGACTCATAACTTTTGTCAACTTTTCAACCTTCATTAATTTTTATCTAGAGTGAACATAAGAATTCGGGTTATCGTTCTCATGAGCACTATGTATTTAATCTTATTTCAATTAAATCTAAATTTAATTGAATAGCAAGATTTTGAAAGAGTTCTATGTTAACAAGTTAAACTCATTTTAATGGTTGTCAAATATAGGGTTAGTGTTAAACGCTATAATACTTCCTTCATATTAAAATTCTTCATTTTTGAAGTTTAGATAATAGTTCCTTAGGCAATTAATTGATAAGCAAGTGAATCCTCAGCTTTAAATTATAATTGTTGTTAGTGAATGAATGGATCTATCAAAATATTTGTTAAATCATCTTTCTCTCACACGCCAATCTTACGAAGTTAGATTTCGTATCCCAACCTAGGCTGATGCTTAAAATTTTGGAATGAAGCATATTTTCAGGATAATTTAGTCGAGATTCGAGCTATTTCCATAACTAGAGGCTGAATATTGTGCCTAAAATGAAAGACTGTGGATCAATAAGATCTTTAAAAGATTGAAAATTAACTTACTACACGAACCAACAATGCACTTTCCCTATCAGAACATGACTGCATACCAATTGAGGTAGAAGAAGGGTCTCATGCATAGTTGTCAGACCCGGCCCGGATACTGACTCGGACAATGTAGCGGGTCAATGGGTCAGTAGTTCGATCGATGACCCGGTGGTTGGACCGGTGGGTCAATTCTTGTTAAATATATTATTAACTACTTATTGAATAATAAAATTTTGACATTTTCTAATACTAACAAAATTAACCTTATGTGATTTAGGTGAAGAAAAAAGATCAATTTCTATATCAAAACTTAACAAATTGTAAATCTTACATAATGAAATATGGATTTGAAGCAATAAACAATCACTGATCAAAGACTAATTTATGTGGCAAAAATAAACAAGATAGTTTCATAAATTATAAGAATTTCTTGCAAAAATAAAATCAACATTTAAAAATAATCATGCATAAAACACATGTTATAAAGTAAATTATTCGAAATAAATATTGGTTGATAGAGAATTTTTTTTGCTTTATTAAACGAAGGTGAGATCTTCTTCTTAGACCATGATGTGACTTTCAAATTCTTAGAATTTTTATTTTTTTTGAAGAAAATTCTTTGATTTTATGCAACAGCACGTATAGGCTATAGGAAACAATATACTTTCATAAATTAGTGTAAATAATTCGAGTTTTAAGGAGATTAACATGCCAAAGTTGAGAATTCCCAAATAGGGTTTTGCAAAAATAATTAATCCGACCTGAAAAGTAAATTAGAATTTGTTAGTTCACTTTTATGTTATTATTTGTAAGGTTTTGCTATGGGTACATAAGGGGTGCCATAAGGGTTCACATAATTGCCAAATTTTCCTTATTTGTAACCACTGTTCCTCCAAACCCATGCATAAAGCACTTTTATTGTCCATCACTTTCAGCTTTCCAAAGGGCAAAAAATTTACAAAGTCTTGAAAGGCTAAAAAAAGGAATATTAAAGTTCTGATTTTGATTTGATATCTGCAGGAAGTCAGGCAAAGAAATTAGTTTGTATACCCCCAATATTTTTTGCTCGTGACCCCCTTTAGTCAAAGAGAACGAAACCCATATCATCATCTGATAGACTGATTCCTCTTTCTCCTCCACCTTTTCCTCTTTCTTGGGCTCAGCTGCAGCTGCACCACCAGTAGCACCGGCAACAGAAGTAGCCACTGCAACAACACCACCTCCAGCAGGTAGTACCATCTAATACAACTTGAAATTCAAACTTTTGATTCTTGGGAGGCTTCGATTTCTACGTGCTGGCTGCTGCGGCGTGGATCTCTACTGGAATGGGAATGTTTTTCCTTGTGGGTTTTTAGGAATTAGGGCCTTTTATTCACCAGGTGCGGACCGGCCGGGTTCCATGGTTTTTGGGCTGCCGATTTAGTGGAAACCCGGCGGTTCAGCCAGGTTTTGAGTGGGCTGCCTGCCTAGTTAAAAACTAGGGTGACTCGGACCGGATCAAGGTCCGGTTCGGCGGTTCCCGGTCCGGACCGGCCGGTCCGGTCTGGTTTTTAAAACTATGCTCAATGGTTTGTTCTTGTTTCCATTTTGAGCTATAGCGTGCACAATACCTGATTTTGAACTTTGTGCCACCGAATGTATTCATGTGCAATAATCACTATGGTCACTTCAAATCAATTTGTTAGTAATAAACATGATTTGTTTGTGATAATCAAAAAGAGACGTCAATCATAGGTCAACAAAGAAGGAATTACCTCTTCTATAATATCATTCATCATTTCATTGACCATTTCCTTCTATATTTCTCATACATCTTGGCTCTAACTTTGGATTCTTGGGAGGCTTCGATTTCTACCTTCTGGCTACTGCGGCGTCGATCTACTAGAATGGGTTTTGTCTTGTGGGCTTTTAGGAATTAGGACCTTTTATTCATCATGTTGGACCGGTCGGGTTCCATGGTTTTTGAGCCACCAGTTTAGTGGAAACCCGACGGTTCAGCCGGGTATTGAGCGGGCTGTCTGCCTAGTTAAAAACTAGGGTGGCTCGGACCGGATCAAGGTCCAATTCGATGATTCTCGGTCCGGACCAGCCGGTCCGATCCGGTTTTTAAAACTATGGTCTCATGAACCATGAAAATCAAAGGCTAAGGGTTATTAATTTCCACACAAATCAATTATATATGAAGCCAGCTCGTTATCTTTTTACTGTATTCTCTAAATTATTTGAGCAAGTTGGCACCCATTTTACGTCCATTCGTGGTCGGTCTCATATTTTAACATCAGTTATGACTAAAAATTCATAATTACGACGTTCCTTCAATTATGTCTGTAGAGATGGAATAGCACTTATTAGCAACTTCAAATCAACAACAAAGTAAATGTGCAAGAAATATAAAAAAACATTAAAAGAACACAAGAAATTTTCACCCCAAGGCAAGAGGTTCGGAATAAATCCTAATCTTCTTTTGAGCTTCCGCCAACCAGAAGAGATTACTATACTAACCAAGGATCAAAGTCCGTTCAATGTTACACCAAGGCACTCCACAAGAATCACCCAAGATTTCTTCACAGCACATGAAAATCTTACTAATCGAAAAGGAATCCACACAAGGATACAAAATCAGCTCACTACAAATCACTCAAGAGATGTACTCAAGCTATACAACAATAGATTTACAAGGGATTTCACTTTAGAGTGCAAAACAGACAAACGACGCAAGAGAGAAAACAGAGAGTTCGAGAGACTGAATAATGAGAGATGATCCGTCCAAAAAGTCTCAACCCTAGACTTTAAGAGAAGTCTCAAGAAGAGTCACCATCCAACGAACACTGGGGTGACACTTGGTGACATCCTCACCGTCCAAATAAGTGAAAACGCATCCAGCTAAAGTGCAAAACCAGAAACTTTGCAGAAACACATTTTCTGTCAAAATAGTCCAGCCCAACAGTCATCAATTAAGAACCAGATTCAACCCAATTAATCAGCCAAGGCTCATCATCATTGTGCCACTATCTTTACACTGTCCCATGGATCTTATTCCAATGAATTTGGCATGTGATGCTACATTTTTATTTTTATTTTCTTTTGACTACGTTTTTGAGTTGGATAATCCAAATTTGAAGAATTTGAGCACTTATGTTCAAGAATTCTCTTTATTTATATTGCATTTTGTCCATCTCATAATTAAATTAAAGTTTTGGAGAATATTTCATTTAGCCCCCATTTTTTTAAACTTATTTTTCTTCAAACTTACGATTTTAATCCACACATTTCGTGTGGCTCATAACTTTTCTCAACTTTTCAACCACTATTTTCATTAACTTTTATTTAAATCTACTAAAACTTTTATTACTAACTTTAACAAAACAGGGGCTTAGTATGATATCAAAGAATTTGAAGATCTCGAATTTGAGTCTTTTTCTAAATCATTTGTAAATATTTTAACACCAACTATTTAACCACGCGGTATAATTATAAGGCATTTTGTCCATAGGCACATAAAATATATCAAATTTTATTGGACATGTTGACCCTGTTTTCTGTAATAGTTATGTGGACAACAGATGCTGGCCCACTCGTGTCCACGCAAGCAAATTTCAACACATTTTGACCAGATATTCGGACGGAGAAGGACAGCGTTTATGAACGTGGGAGATGTTCTACGACACGAGACAACAATGTTTGAGCACGGACAACGTGATCAAAGATGATTGCATTAAAACAAACAATCACGAACAACTCAACAAAAGTAAAAATAATCTAATCTCAAGCAAATAAATACAGAATCAGCAAGAGAGAAGATCATGTATGTCTTTTTTGTATAAAAAGTTGCATTATTTACAAATGTTACAAGAGATTTATAGAGTTCGGGCCTACGTGGTAGCCGTTGGATAAGAATCATGTAACATCATCTCCCAGACCAAAGCCTTACATAACACAGTGTGCTATGCATTTAATAAGTTGACAACGAGTCAGTCACCTTATACCCTAGACTGACAATCCTGACATTCATTATTGTAAACATTGCATCAATCATTCCTAGAAATTGCTTACATATCATTTAAAAGATAACAAGTGCTTTAACTTAAAAGGGAGTTTTTGATGGAGCAAGGGCATCAACCAAAGAGAGCTTTGGAACAAAGAGCACCAGCTTCTTCTTTGACTTCTTTATTTAAACCAATTGTCTTGTCTCCACGTGGACTATGACACGCTCTTCAATTGGAGCATCAGTGATGAGGCATAATAATAGTCCCCCAAGTCTTTCCATTATTATTTATGTAATATATGGACTTTGAAAAATAATTTTTTTGTTGGGTTGGTTATTTTTTCAACACCTTATTTGTACAACACCACAATAGAGCCCCAAATCTAAATCTAAATATTTATATTATAATGAGAGTTTGAAAGTAGAATTATTATGAGTTACTCGAGGTACTTATCATGGGTGTTGTCCAAAGCTATCTGTGAAAAAGAAATTTTTTGTTATTTGGAAAAAGGTTGAAAAGCACAAGTTGAAGTCCTTTTATCTGAGGCTGTTTGCTCACATGTGGTTTTGAATATCTGAAGCCTTGCCGAAGCTATTCATGTCGAAGCTGAGGTAGTGCATCTCTGCTATTTGCTAAGTCTGTAATGTATTAATTCTGAAGAGGCATGTTTTTTGAAACATTAAGAACACGAGACGTCCTTAATTAGTGCGCTCAAATGGCTTGTTGTCTTGTACATTTTCAAAAAGAGATAGTTGAATCTGTTCAACTTTTCATACACGCAACCGTCGTCTCATTTAATGAGCAATGAAGACTATTGCAGACGTGTTGCGTAGGAGATAGATGCAATGACACACATGATACCGACGCATTGATTTGGACCATAGAATGAGAAGCTACAAACATGATGGATGGCTCGGATTGAATCTTAAATGAACGATTGGGATTAATGACCTCTACCTATAAAAGGCTATAGTTTTGGGTAAAAATCACTTTTCTTTTGCGAACAATTAAACTCCTTAAAACTCTCATTCTTCAAGTTTACTGAAATCCTTTCGATCACTTTCATGGACTCCGGCCTCTTTCCTTCAGAGATTTTGTTTAACTTCGTAAGTATTCTAAACTTCTTTGATTTTAAATTTCATGGCTTCCTCACATTGTGATGGGGGACTTGGATATCAGTACTTAGCTTCTGAGAGGAGGGTTGCCATAACTAATATGACTGACGTCGTCCAAGCCATTAGGACTGGTCAGAGTCCTTTGTCCACAATGAGGGTTTGGTAGGTTACGAAACGGGTTAAGGGGCTACCAAAATTCCTTCAAATGTAACCACAGCCAACTTTGTAGATATAAAGCAGAAATATTGCATTCCATATAATATAGAATTCCTTCTTTAGAGTCGTACTTAGGTCGTACAGGGTTGACACCTCTCCAACTTGTCCCCATTGCATGGGCCTAACTAGTGGGGACATATTTCTTATGGAATGAGGCCTCCTTAGGCGAGGATATGTCCCTCCACATTTTCTAATCTATCTTCCAACCTAGGGTCTTGGGTAAAGGGAATTTCAATTGTTGGTATTCTTTGTGTCCATGGAGGGCCGTTCTCTTTTTGTCATTGGCATTTCTTCCTCCATCAAGGGGTGGAAGGAGACATGGTTTTGGGTCGAGGGCAATGGCGAATCTGTGTGGGTGACAATGTCCCTTATGTGACAGTGCTAGCCAGTTATTCCGAAGCTAGTGAGTGTTTGATAAAGTGTGGGTCGTGTTGAAATTCCATAAAGATAAACATTATATATGGTGCGCCTTGTTATAAGTCACCGTGTTGGGTCATAATGAGGTCTCGTAAAGCTCAATAGTATGGGTCATATTGAGGTATTGTTAAAACTCAATAATGGGTTGTGTTGAGGTCTCGTAAATCTCAACGTTATATAAGTATTGCTACTCCTTTTTTGTAAGTTATTAGAATCGTTGTAAAAGATTGGATTGTACCAAAAGTCAATCAATATAGCGAAAAGGCTTTACTCATGCCGAGAGTTTGGTAACGGATGACGTAAATCATTGCTTTGAATCGAACCTCCACAATTATAGCTTTTGTATCATCCTTTCCTTTTACTTATCGCTTTCATATTTGCGCTTATTGTTTGAATTGATCTATTTAGTCTGTACATGTTTAAATTTAGATTAATTCTTCGAAAAAAAAATTAAAAATCAATGCACCCCCCTCCAATTAGTTATCCTTGGGCTATCAAAGGCCTTATTAGGAAAAACCTTATAGGAAAAATCCTAATTAATGAAAAATAGTATATTTATTTTTTGAATACGTCACAAATGTTGCTTCATTAAAAACCTCGCCAGGAAAACCCCTATGAAACAAAATCTCGATCAAGGGAAAAAGAGTGCTACACGTATTTACTCCCACTAATGTTAATATCACTTGATTTATGCTTCAAGCATATTAAATCCTTCCATAATAGTATCAAAATCGCACAAGATAAATTTTCCATAATCACATTTATTACATGCACATCAAATTTCAAGCATTGTTGCGCTAACAAGGTAGAGACTTGTGATTACATCCACCACATGATAACTCATCTATTTATACAAGTTTTTCGCGAAATTATGTAAAGAGTTGTACATTTCATATTATAACTTTACTTTTTCTATTTTCATTTTGCATAAGTATCACCTTTAGGTGTTCAGATTGTGGATCCAGAAACTTCAAGTCTCTCCAGTAAGTTCAATTTTACTATGATCGTATCCAAAAACTTCAAGTTTCTCTAGTAGATTCAATTTTAATATGATAGCATCATTTATTTGGCCAATCATTACTTTGACTGATATGTTTAACGAATTTATTTTGATTTCTTGCTATTCATAATACGATGCAATATATCATGTATAAAAGTGTTGTCGACAATTTTTTTTTTTCGATTTTATTTCTTTTTTCATAATGACATAACTTAT